>PVIA01006719.1:0-93322 GCA_004024845.1 Tonatia bakeri
CTACTAGTTTGCAGGTGCCGTGAGGTCAGGGGTCCTTTCTCCAGCTCAACATTATATCCTTACCATGTGGCCGCATGCTTGGCACAGGGCAGGTGTTCAATCAACATTTATTGCCTCAACAAAGAAGTTATGCTAATCCAGCCAGCTAATGCTTAGATGGTGCTTACTATTATTCCAGACATTGTTCTAAGTAATATACATATTTTCACTCCTTTCATTCATATAAAAACCCTAGTAGGAATTATTGTGCTCAATCCGTATTTTACAGATGAGAAAACGAAAGCCAACCTGGTTAAGTAAATTGGCCAAAGTCACATTCTAGTTGGTGGGGAAGTCAGGATTTGGGTGTAACTCCAGAGTCCAGTTCTGGCATGTGAACTCTCAATCACTAGGTGGAAGCAAAGTGAATGAATGAGCTGAAAACGGAATGATTGTGGATTTAGTCATGAGACAAACATGGCTTAGCTCCCTGGTCCCACTTCAAACACTGTAACCTGGGCCAGTGACTTCATCTCGGGTCTCTCGTCTCCCAAGTTGGAAGGAACACCACTGGCCATGCAAGATGGGACTAGGAATCACATAGGATGTTATAGATAAAGCACGTGGCTCATGGTAGGTCCTCGTGCACATCCGTTCCCTCTTGTCCCAGTTTCCCTTTGCACTGGCAAGTGGACAACTCCCTTTCTGAAGAAGCTCGCATATTCACCACAGCTTCGAGCATGCCAGTGACTGCTGAAATGAACTGTATGCCCTGCTGTTAAATACATGGTTGGATGCCCCGAGTTCAAGGGCTTAAAAAATCCAGCTCGTTTCTTTTCTTTGTCTTGCTTGAAAGTCTCAGTGGATGGCAAAAAATGTGAAAAGACAGGGGCGGAAGGTTACCTATTCATGAGAATTTGTAATAGCAAAAGCTGGGAACAACCCAAGTGTTCATTTTGTTGGTTGAATGAACTATTGTGTGCAGTTATAAAAGGAAGTGGAGAATATTTCTCTGTACTTTGAGGGACTGTCTCCAAGGTGCACAAAAGCATGGACAGTGTGCCACCATTGATCTAAAGAAGGGAGGTTTCTACATTGCTCTCTGTCTCCACCCCCCTCTCTCTCCATACATGTGTATATATATAACATTTTATTCATTGGAAGATTGAAGTCTAAAAAAAAAGTAGAAAACCATTAAAAATCATTACCAATGAGATGAAGAAGGGAGGGAATAAGGTGGAGGAAAAGGGATAGAATTCAGACTTTTAAAATTACATGTTGGTTTACACACTTGGCTTTTGAATCGTGTAAATATTTCACTTAATTATAAAACTAAATAGATTTTCAGAACTCTGGAAAAGCAAACATAAGTAAGCAAATGGACCTCTGTGGATGACCACATGGTGAAGAACTATTCTGGATTCCTTCTGGCCCAGTGATTTGATGACACGTTCATAGAGGGAAATACTCTGAGGAGGAAAAGAGCTTACAAGGAATCTTAAAACTGTTTCCAGCAGTCCTACTGCAGGTGGTAGTGTTTGCATTATTATTCTAGACTGTTGTATGTGAATATAGGGTAAAACCAATGGGCATGCGTGTTGGTGTTACTGAGAACTGGAACCTGGGGGAGAGACAAAGGAGACACCGATGTGAGCCTGATGAGGCTGAGTCACAGGCATGTGGTCTTGACTAGGACACAAAGTGTCCCTGTGAACTCAGGAGCCGTGTGTAGACTTCCCAGCTCTGTCCACTAAAGTCAAGGCTGAGAAACAGTGAAAACCTCATAGCAATGAGCACTCCCCATATCCAGAATGGGGTTTCGAAATTCTAGTTCCTGCCGAAATCACCTCATGCTCTTTGCAGAGAAGACTAAAATTTAGGGAAGACTATGCACAAACCTGGAACATCTTTTCCCACCAGAAAGCAAGGAGATTACCAGAATCTATTGGGGTTATGTTGAAAGACCCAGAAGCCATTTTCCCAAGTTCTCACCCATGGGGCTGGCTCTCGACTCACAGCATCTGACTCCACACTATGACTCTTAACTCCCATGCTCTATATGTGACCTCAGTCCGCTGTCATCCAACTCCTGCTAGATAACTACTGTGCTTTCCATTTTATAAGTAAGAGTAATGACAGTTCTGGGAGCTTGAGTCTCTTGAGGTCCTGCGTTCTGCCAGTGTTGCTGGAGCTCGAAGTTAAGAACATACGGTTCCAAGACTTGGGTCTGTCTTTCCAAGCTGCACAGTCCTGGTGCCTGTCTTTATGTGACCCAGGAGTCAGTGACTAGAGGCATGACCTCAATAATCTCTGTTCCCAGGTGTGGCTTTCTCTGCCATAAATGGAGACGCCGAGGCAAAGCCCGAACCTCAGGGCTGCGAGTGCATGAGGCTTGAAGTGGGAGGCGTGTGACTGTCTGTGCTCCTGCCCAACATCCAGAACATTTGCTGGCCTGGAGGGGCAGAAAGTGTTGGGCCTATACCTTCAGCATATGTGAGAGATGAAATTCCCCAACTAGTCAGTTATTACATAACCGCCTCTGTCGCTCTGGAGATGTATCATTATGATGCTCCCACTGGGAGGCTGCTGTGTGCCAGGCACTGATGGGCATTATTAATGAATACCAAGGGCCTCTTAGTCACCAAGGGGAACCGGTGGATGCAAGGGGCTCACCCAGGAATGGACGGGCTTGATCCGGATGAACAGGACCTTGACAGATGCTGAGACTAGATGGCACATGAATTGATATGATTTTGCAGAAAGCCTCTTTGAACAGAGAGGCAGCGAATGGCACATGGTGGGAAGAGAATGGACCTGTTTCTGTCTGGCTTGCCTTATTGGCTCTGTGACTGCAAGTGACTTGAGTCTCTGCTCCTGCCTTGGGACCACATGGATAATAATAATACTTTCCCTGTTTGTCCCTGGGGTTTGTTCTCATGTACTCTATGTGCAAAGCACTGGGATATGTGTGTTGTAATTATAGTCTCATTTAATACTGTAACAACCCCATGGAAACTGTTCTTATCATACCTATTTATGGACAAGAAAACAGGCTTAGAATTCAGTAAGTTACTGAAAGTCACATATCTACTAAGTGGCACAGTCAGGGTTTGAATATTATCCACCCTACTCCAAGCCTATACATGTAACTGCTGCAGTTTTGGGATGTGATTATGTAATTTCAAAGTCTTCTGAATGTTAAAAATAAAAGAGTAAAACATCAGGTGTCACTTAGGCACTCAGGCTCTCTCTGCACTGCTATACTCTTACTTTGTACATACTCTTTACGTGGTCAGGTTACCTGTTTTCCCAGCACCAGTGGAGAATGGAATAAATTAATCCAAAATGTAGGAAAGGTACTGAGGAGAGGGGGCTGACAGGTCATGCAGTTATTCCATAAGGTGGTGGAGGGCACAGGAACATCCTTCTCCCAGTGGAACGAGGACCCTCACTTTGAACTTGCTCTGTCTCTGCTTCCCCTGAGGATTTCTCACCTATTAGTTCAAAACCTGGCTGATGGAGTGTGCACATGCACAGCCCTCAAACGGCTTGTCATTGGCATGTCAGCCTCAGGAGTTGTCCCCTGTAACTTGAAGCCATCAAGACGTGGAAGACACGACCCCAGCTCTCCCACTGAGCCCAAGAGACCTAAACACAGGAAGGCTGGAAGAGGCTAGACTTTGACATTTGGCTTATCGTTTCACCAGAAATTCAGCGAAGATGGAAGAACAAGTTGACATCACACTGCAGGAGGGAGAGTCCTGGCCATGGTGTGGCTGTTCCTCATTAGGAAACAAGTTCGGGGGAAAAATGCTATTTTCTCCAGTTAAGGGAGGGGACACAATAGGCTCAGGGCACAGGGCTGGGCATGGATTCTAGTTCTCCCACCACTCGAGTAGCCTTACTTTCTTACTTTCTGTAAAACAGTATGGGTTATAACTACATTCTGGGTTGTGGGAGTTTGGTTAAATGAGATAACAGAGGTCAAGTGTGAGGCACTTTGTAGGGACTTAATATATATGAACTCCTTCCCTCTGGTCTTTGCTTGCCAAGTTCTATATTACTCCCTTTCCCCCTTGACTACATTTTACCATCTGCCTTTGCTACAGATAACTCTACATGTGCATCTCTAGGTTCTTGGGGTTTGCGACTCTTTCATCCCTGCTTTCTCAGGGTTTGTTACCTTCCTGTTTCCATGGTGATTCCTCAGTGATCTGTTTCTATTTTTGCTCTGGCTGACAGTCTTCCTATTTTGTTTTTCTCCTTTTCTGGCTACTTTTTTTTTGAATTGTACACAGACTGAAGAAAGAAGGACAGGGATCCTGAACAGAGTGGTGAAGCTGGCAGGGTCCAGCTCTACCAAGGAGAGAAAGCTCCCATGTGATGAGCATGATGGCATTCATGGTCTCAATTCACAGGGAGAAGTCCTACTGGGGACAGCAGGCAGCACCTCCTGGGGGAAGCCTGGTGTGATGCTCCCATGCAGAGGACAGCCTGATCCACACAACACATCCCCCTATGGTGTCATTTGGGGTCTGCTCTCCTCTAGGAGGCTGGAACACTTGGGACCAGGGGTGGGGTTTTGTCCAGTGCTATCCACAGTGCACACCCCAAACCTAGCAGCATAGAGGAACAGGGGTAGGTGCTTTATCTACATAGGACACATCTGTAATGAAGCACTTCCTACACTTACAGAAGGCAGTGAGCAAAATGCTGTACACAAAGATGACAAAATGATTCTCTAAAACAGCCCTCCTTAGGTGCTCCTATTTTTTGTTCTAGAAGTGAGGAAATTTAGGCCCAGGGAGATAAGTTACTTGCTCAAGGCTACAAGTGGCTGAGAGGCGGAGGTGGGATTAGAACCCTGGTTCACCAGATCCGGACAACTGAATGTTTACACATGGGACTTCAACAGTAATCATTTTATCCAGGCCTTGGAGTTGGGAGAGATCCTAGTTTCCCTCCAGCAGAAATTGAAAAGTCTTTTTTTTCTTTCTTTTTGGATAATGCTCTCTTTGAAAGACAGATACCTAAGGGGAGTTAAAACCACATTGTTTACCAAACCATCTTCTCCAGCTTAGTTTTTCATTAAGGTATCTACATTGGGAATTGATCAAGTAAGAATCTCAACTTGCTGCAAGCAGCCCATAGTCATTTGCTGCACAGAAGAGCCCGTTTTATGGCAGTGGAAAATGCCAGGTAACCAAAGGCAGTTAGAGCGAACAGTTAGATTACCTGCTGTCCATGGTAGAACACAGCAAGGAGGAACATGGCCATCAGCAGCAGCGATGCCTCCTTCGTCCCCAGGAAGTCTCTGTGGAAAGAAGAAATGTAAATGGCAACCACGGAGGGACTTAAGGACACTTGTTAGGAAACAGGTTCAGAAGAGAGTGAGATAAAAAGAAAGAAGCAGTTTTCTGAGCACCCACTACATGATAGGGGTGGCTCTGGGAATTTTCACTTAGGCTAATTTGGAAATCAGTTGACCCCCAAGGGCACGAGGTCACTTAAGTCATACCTGGTGGAAGACTTTAGAGTGTAGCACTTAGTGTACTCACATTAATAATGATGTCTTCTCTCAAAGATGCAGAGAACAGACTGATGGTTGCCAGAGGGAAGGGGGTTGGGGGCTGGATGATAAGGTGAAGGGATTGAGAAGTACAGAGTGGTAGTTATAGGACAGTCACAGGGATGTGAAGTACAGCACAGGGAATACAGTCAATAATGCTTTGATAACTATGTACAGTGCCAGGTGGGTGCTGGAAACACTGGGGAATCACCTTGTAAAGTATGTGATTGTCTAACCACTATGCTGCACATGTGGAACTCATACAAAATAATACTTTAAAACTCTCTTGCCCTAGCTGGTGTGTTGGGGACCGCCCTACCTGGTCTCAGGAAGCTGTAACCCCCCGTGACTTAGGCTGAGTGAAAGACCTCTGGACCAGGAGCCACTAAGGAGACAAAACTTATTCCCCTGGCATAAATGCTGCCTGTTCTGTGCTTGGCCTCCTAGGCTTGATCAGTTAGCCAATGACGGGTAAGATTTCCCATGGAGGGAATCGCCTAACACAGGCATGACCACGAGGAGGCCTCAGAGAAGAGACTCATGGGGCTGTGGAAATGAAGGGGTGATCGCCATCAATCCCTGCCCCGTTGGCTTTGTCAAAGCCTGAGTCTTTGTTCTTAGATGTGAGAAATCCAAGTCTCCTGGCTGCCTTTGTCACCTCTGCCCAACTCAAGCCTATGGAAATAGCAGAGGGGTGCAGATCAGACCAGAGTTGGTGGACCCTCAGGGTAATCAGGCCTGGGACATAGAATATGTGAGATCCTGTGAGATCTGTTTGCTGGAGGATGTTATTGAATTAGAATTTAAAGACACAGACAGGAAACCAAAAACAGCCCTTTGGGCCCTGTAGTCCTTTCAAATGATAAAACTCCAAACTCTACCCAGAATCCCAGCGGGGGTTCTGTCAGCATCTTTGAAAGTCACTTATTTCTTTTGATCTTTTCTGCCAAACTGTGAATCCATGAACTAAGTCTGTATTATTAATAAAAACCTGCTTGGGAATGGAAACAGGGTGCTCCCCACTAGAGAGAGTGGCCTTTCCATCCCTACTTCCCCACAGGACCTGGTTGTCTCTGTGTATGTTTTTCTTGTGTTTCGACGAACCATCTGCAGTGTTCCGTGATCACTGCAGGCCAGTGTACGCGTCACTGATGTGGCTCAGTGGATTGAGTACCAGCCTGCAAACTAAAAGGGTCACTGGTTTGATTCCCAAACAGGGCACATGCCTGAGTCGTGGGCTGGGTCCCTGTAGGGGGCACATAAGAGGCAACCACACATTGATGTTTCTCTTTCTCCCTCCATTCCCCTCTCTTTAAAAATAAATAAATAAATAAAATCTTTAAAAAAAATCTTTTATTTGCAGGATACTTTTACTAGATTTCAAAGATTTGTGACTTTCTTGTCACAAAAACCTGTATGAAGACAGGGATCTCCTCTTTTTTCTTAGACGTTTTCTTGTTTAAGAGACAGGTGTGTAATTCTTGCTATGTGCCAGTCCCTGTCCTGAGTGCTGTAAGAATCATGCTTAGATTCTTATATCAGTTCCATCAACTGGACACTTTTAACTGTCACTTTAGAAATTCTTACATTAGTGCTATGGATGGAGCACTGTGTTTACCCCCACTTCAATTCTTGTGTCTTTTAGTAAAGGCTTTGTTCCCATTGAGGCATCTGCTGGAGTGAACCTGTCACACTCCATCACAGTCCTTGTGGGGGCACAAGCTGTTGTGCCGCTGGCCTGGCCTGGGCTCTCTAGAAGACCTAGCTGGAGGGCAGCTGAAGATGGTCAACAGCCAGTATATATCTGAATGCTGACATGACTTACAGCCATCAAAGAAATTCAGGGGAAGGCCATGGTTGATTCTGCGTGTTTCCTCACTGTCACTGTGGCCCTGCGTGGAGCCTTTTTCAGGACAGCCGAGGCCTGGAGGCAAAGGGCTTAGCAGAAGCAGCATCAGGCTTTGAGTGTGGAAATAAGCAGTTCCCCCTGACAGGCTCCCCCTGCCTGGAGAAGAGAACCCCAAATACAACAACTCAAGACAGTGCATCTCTCTTGCTTCCCATCACCTCCCGTTTGATCCCTCAGGTTTCTCCACTTCAGGCAATTGTTCCCTCATCCATTCATCCAGGTGCTTGGGCCAAAGACGAAAGACAGACTAGGAACTAGGTCTCACCCCTCCAAAATCCCAATCCTGTCCAGTCTTCCACCAAACTATATCCTCATTTCAGCCACTGCTGTCCATCTCTCCTTTCACTGCCATGATTCCCTACAGACCTCTGATGTCACTGTCTACAACCTGCTTTTCAGATGGCTGACAGAATGTTTTTTTATCACTAAAGCCAGGTTACCTCACTCCCTTGTTTTATTGCCTCCTGGTCACAAGCACACAGAAACTCAGAACTTACTCAAAATAACTGAACTCTGGGGTGGCTTAAGGACACAGTGGGCCACCATAGATGAGATGCAGTCTTTAGACGGGGGAGGAGTGAGCGTTTAATGCGGCTGCACCAGGCAGTCCCCAACTTTGCCTCTCCTGTTCTTTCTGGAGGCTAGCTGGAGTAGCATGGGGCTCAGGGAAATGGGGGCATGAACCCAGCTTCCAAATCCAGCTTCTCATCAAGCCTGATGCTAAAAGGCCCTCCCAGCTTATACAGGGCCAGGACCAGTTCAGTTTACCAGGTACAATGGGGACTTAGGAATGGAAATATGTTCTCTCTTAGGGAGTTATTCAGATTTATTAATTTCCAGCTCCATCTGCTTTCCCTTGGAGATCAGATGCTATTAATAGATGATACTCATTATTGTGTTTCTCTTCTATAGCCCCAGCAAAGCACATAATTATTGAGAATTTACTGTGTGCCAGGCACATACTGGGATACAGAAATGAAGAATGCACATTGTTTTTGCCCTAAAAAGAGTCCACTAAAAAAAGAGAGGATCAAATAGACATATAATTTTGTAACATGATACACTCCATAGTAGGGACACATCCTTGTTGCCATGGGAATACATAGGAAGAGAACGTACCCTGGGCTGGGAGGCTCAAAAGCTTAGTCTTAAAGGATGGTGAGTCTTGGTAGGTAAGGATGGGATGGGCTCTATAGGTACAGGGCATATATCTTTCTTAGCTAGTGGTTGACAGGCCTCCAGAGTAGGGATGATAAATGTCATATGTCAAGTTTGAGGCCACAGGCAGCAGGACAAAGTGTTCAGCTCTGTTGGAGCTGTCCACTACTGTCAGTGCTGAAGTGCAGAGGGTTGGACAGTGAGTTCCATATTGCCATCCTGCATTTAAAACTAGGATTTCTCCCTCCCTCCTTCTTTCTTCCTTCCTTCTTTCTTCCTTCCTCCCTTCCTCCCTTCCTTCCTTCTTCCTTTCATTTACTCACAGTCACTGCAGTGCTTATTTTGGGGGTGTATATGTATATTTTAGTACCACCCTTTTCTCCATGTCACTTAATTCTCTGATCCTAAAGTTTGGGGACTCCTGAAAAATGATTAAAGACATGTGCTTTGTAATCATGTATACCCAGGTTCCAGTCTCAGTTCTGTTACTGACCAGGTGTTTAACCTTGGACAAGCCACTCTGTATCTCTGAGCTTTAATTTATTTCCCATTGTGAAGACTCTAAAAGCATTTACCTCCACAACTGGAGGATAAAATGAGCACATCTTGATAATGCACTCAGCATGGTGCATGGCCCACATCTCCCTCTCTCCACCCCAAAAAGCTCCTGGTTCATAATCTTGTTCCTGGTGGTGGGGCTTTTGGAAAAGAAAAAAACCCACTGGTTCACATGGCTTAGTTTGAATGGGAAATGTCATTTGTTTAGTTCCTGCTGAATGCAGTCCAAAGTCCTGCTCTGACTCGTACTTCTAACTGCCTTTTCCTCATGATTCAGTGAACTTTTTTAAAGCCTGGTAATTTATCACTTACATACTTTCAAGAGGAAACATAAATTCCTCTTGAATCTTTCTGAAAGCAGCAGTTGAACAAAAAAAGAGAGATGACTAGGTCAAAATCAAAAGAAAAGTAAAAGAATATTATGAGTGGTCTTTGAGTCTTTCTGAAGTATTTCAGATGGAAATACTTCAGATGGAAAAAGCATAGTTTGAGTAGAGATGGCAGAATATGCCTAGTAAGTCAGCCAGGTCAAGGAACATCCAGGAAAAATTGTGATTTGAATTTACAAGGAACTTTTTGTACCTTCCATGATTCCTTAAAGAACTTCTAAATAGAGTCAAGTGGCTGAAATCTGTAGAAAATTGTAATGCTTCGCTTGATATTGGGTGGCAGAGACTTACAACCAAAGCTGTTTGAACTAATTTATTTGTATTAATAAAATAATTGAATTAATACTACCATCCCCCTATGTTAATAGAAAAAAATATAGTTAAGTGAAAACATATGTAGGATAATGTAATTTTCAGGGTTATAACAATCTTTAGAGATGCTCGTATTGGATATCTCATAAAAATTACAGTAGTATTTAATTTGAGTGTAACTCATTATAGACATATTTATGCTAATTGTAGTGAGTTAGAAAGCTAATAAAAACTCACAAATAAAAAATACAAATTGCCAGTAAGGCTACCACCCAGGGAAAACAATGATTAATATTTTGGGGTCAATTAAATGTCATTTCCTTTTTCTTTTTGCAAAAAAAAATGTGTTTATGTTTACAAATTTAGGATTATATGGTTCATTCTGTAATAATTTCATGCAGTTAAATACTTTACAATGTGAGTTTAATGGATCCATTCTAGTCTGTGTTATGTGGACCATACATAATATACCATTCCTTTCAAGCCTTCAGTTTTATAGAGAGAATTCCAGACCCAGAGAGGGGAAGTCACTTGCTCAGGTCTCACAGCTGATTTGTGTCACAGCTGATTTGCGAATTCACACCTCAGGCACCAAGTTCATTGTGCATCTGATGCCAAACATTTAGCTTAGCTATTAGATCCCTCTTCCCCTCCTTCAAGAAATCCAAAATAAACCAGTTGATCTGAATTTATCTTTTATCCTGTGGCCATGCTAATGACTGTGTTTTCTAAGTGCTGATTTGATGCCATACCTCCAAGAACACTTTACATACATTGCCTGCTTGAACTGTCACATCAACAATTAAGATACTATTAACCCTATGGCAGTAAAGAAGAAACTTATACTCTAACACTGAAAGATAGGTTCCAGTTGACAGGTCTAGTGAATGGTGCAGGCTCGCTATAGGCCCAAATCTCAGTGATGCTTTTCCGGTAGCTAACATGTCCTCCTACAGTATGCAGTTACTAGCCCCAAAGCTCCTTGAAGGTGGAAATAATGTCTTATTCTTCTTCAAATCTGTAGGGCACCTAGCAGAGCCCATAGCAATGATATGATACTTACAAAAGCATATTATGAGGGAAGTGGGAGGAGGAGAGGGGGGAAACAGTACAGAGAATAAGGAGCATAGATGGTAGGTAGAAAATAGACGGGGACAGTAAGAATAGTATGGGAAATATAGAAGCTAAAGAACTTATAAGTATGACACATGGACATGAACTAAATTGGGCGAATGTGGGTGGGAGGGGGTGTGCAGGGTGAAGGGGAATAAAGGGGGGGCAAATGGGACAACCATAATAGCATAATCAATAAAATATATTTAAAAATAAAAAAATTATATGTATAGGATGGGGAACATATGGCTTATGGGAAATGGTAAGCAAAAATCGCAGGGGTTGTAGACAGACTGCACTTGTCTTACTGTGAATGAGTAGCGAATATGATTCCCAATGAGCTAATACTGCTTTCAGTCACTCCTTCATTTCATGTTTCATTCAACAAATATTTAATTGTCAGATGCGCTACTCAGTGCCAAAAACAGGAACATGAGCAGTGGTCCTGGCCCTCAGAAGCTCTTATTCCAATGAAAGAGAAAGACATGAAAATTAACACTTACAATATGGAGAGATGAGTGCAATGATACAAAAACAATATGCATGCATTAGAAAATCAGTAATAATCAAAGAGGGCTTCACTGAGGAGACTGTCCTTGAGAATGATGGGTTGAAAATAGACAGGGAGGTGAAGCTGTCTGACAACGGGAAGTATGTGCAGAAGCCCATTTGAAAATAGCACGTGGTTTCCCATGGCTAGAATACAGGCTATCAATGATGATGAGACTGGTAGAGTCTGTAGGGGGTCAGACTGGGGAGAGCTCTGAGGTCCCTGATAGGCAGGTTGAACTTTTAACTGTTTTGAGGCAATAGGGAGCCCCTTAGGGTTTTAAGAAAGGATAATGAGTTGACCAGATGACTTTGAGAAGAGTGGATTGAGAGTAGGGGAAGGAAGTCCAATTAGGTGAGGGCAGTCCAGAGATGAGAACAGGGTCTTTTGAGGGCCGCAGCATTTGTGGTACAAAGGGGGCATGTCCAATAATAACTGTTAGTATTAACCAAGTGCTTAGTCTATTCCAGGCCTTGTGCCAAGTTTGACCACATTAATCTCTTTTATATTCTAACAATGTAGGAATATTATCCCCACTGTACAGGTGAGAAAAGCAGGGCTGAGAGAGGTTAAGTCATTTTTTATTAATTTGCTCAAGATCACACAGCAGGATGATAGCAGAGCTGGGATTTGAACCCAGGTGGTTTAACTCCTAAATTTGTACTCAGAAATGTCATGACATAGTCCTTCCCTGCAAAGGATGCTGAGGAAGGTGAACCTCTAGGGACTTGAGAGGTATTGGGGGTGAGGGTGCCTCATCTGTTTTGGACTCAGTGTCATCCACTGAGACAGGGGGTTGTTGTGGAGGGGACTCCATGAATTGGAAGGGAAATGACAGTCTAAAATATTTGGGACTGTATCCGTGGAGGTGCAGCCAGGCCATCCTGTGCAAGGTTCTCTGTATTTTCCCAAGGACTTGACCCCAGGAATGGGTGGAAATGCTCCTGAACCACTATGAGCTCCTGAAGTGATGGTTAAATCCCCAACAGCAAGCACAGCCTGTGACTGCCAGCTGGATGCACAGTGACCTTTGGCTTGTTGATGCAGAATGCAGCTGAGAGGCAGGGCTCTGCTGTTCCTTACTAGTTTAATTCTGTTAATAGCAAAGTGTGAGTCAATAAAAGACTAGCCAGCAATTGACCTTGAGTCAGGAAGAAGCAGCAGTGAGTTTGGGATTCTGGTTACTTTCACAATCCTACTTAACAATTTCACTACAAGCTTTTCTTTTAAGACCTCAACACAGAATTCAGAACTAAACTTCTCTCCTGTGAAGGAGGGAGGGGATAGGAATGAACAGTATTGATAATCTACCATGTGCCAGGCATACCAGACTCTCACATGCCCCATGCGCTTTTTACACCTGAAGCCAGGTGTGGGGTCTGTTTTCCCCAGGTGTGGAAGGGGCTAAGTGATGTCACCAGGAGGTTCATCCAGAGGGAGAATGAAAGAGGGGGAAATAAAATGAAAGACAGGAGAGAGGAGGCAGCAAATTTCTCTCCTCTGTTCTGTTTGAGGTCCTTTTCCCGGCTCACTACCCATCCAGAGGCATTTCAGTTGGCCAGGTGAATGGCTGTCCTGAGGCACCAGGTGAGTCGCTTTGCAGTTCACATGACCAGCACAATATGGCGTTAGCTTGTATTTACCTCCCATAATTCTCTTCTTCACTTTCCCTTCCCTTGCTTTTGCTGCCCCAGGGTTGTGTTAGGACTTCAGGCTTGCCCCAGGCTCTGTTCTCTAAGGACTCCAGGCTAAAGTAGTATTACTGTCCTTATATTATTCCATATTCCAAAAATAATAAAATGAAAGGATCATAGTAGGTGCTCAGTGAACAATGTTCACTGTTATTAATATCATTACAGCCAAGTTATAATCAGACCCTACAAGTCTGGAATCTGTTAAAGGTGAAGGAGACCTGAGCTGCAATTCAGTCCAAAGTTTAACTCATTAATTAATCTGTAATTAATCTAATTATAAACATGAAAACTAGAGATTCTGCCTAGACTTGTAAGCTAGCGAGTACCTAAGTTAAGGAATTCAGTCAGGCCCCAGGTTTCCATAACTCCATCATCTCCCCAATGACTCTGCTTCCCACTGGAGATGGAGTGCTTGCTGCATACGCAGTGGTGGGCACTTACTCTCCACTGTGGTTCAGCTTGTCGTAGCGCAGGAAGAGGCCCGCGTAGATGGTCTCGGTCAGCAGGGCATAGATGGCGATCATGATCAGCAGCACGGCCAGCTTCAGGACAGAGTTGAGTCGGAGGAAAACCGCACAGGTCACCATGGCCAGCACGCCCGTGAAGACGAAGTACTGGAAACAGAGAATGCAGGTGGTCAGACCTGACGTGAAGGTGCGGGGGTTCACTCTCCCCTTCATGGATGCCAATAGGCCTCCCTATAGGGAGGTCTCAGACCTCCTCAAACTCAGCAGGTCCCAAAGTGAACACATCACTGCATTGGTGAGAAGCAGTGTATAATTTAGGAGAAATTACTGCACACTACTGAAGCAAGACCTTTCTGATTATTCTGACCACTGCCTCCTGAATTATGTTTTTCAGTCTGGGAAGTCACAATCTTCCCAGCATGGTGTGAGCACCAGGCACAAGTCCTTCCAGACAGCTCTTCTCCGGGCACCAGGTGGTCTCCTCACCTGCACGTAGGGAAACCTCTGCAGATCTCTGGGTTTCTCTCTGTGCCACTCTCTTCTCTCTGTTCTGCCAACTCTAGCCTCCTTGGTCTCCCCAGACTCTCAGCTCTGTCTTCTCACATTGGGGAGTCCACTAGGTTCCACCTGGGTTCCCCCAGCTTGACCCACAGCCTGAAAGCTTGCCTACAGCCACCACAAAGCTCAGATGGTCGCAGGGCTTGCTGCATTTGCTTTCTGTTCTCCTGCAGTCACTGTCCTCCATTGCCTGATGCCCAGTGTCCTCAAAAATGATTGTCACATATATTTGGTTTGTTTTCCTTTAGTAATTTCTGGTGAGAGAGTAAATAATTTCTCTGCTGCTTCATTGGAAATTTGCCTTTTCCTTTCTTTTAAAAAGAAAATTTATTAAACACTTATTGTGGGTTCTGTCCCTTGAGTAATCTTGAAAAACTATACAATATTGTCATTTGTTCTTAAAACAATCCATAAATTTGAAAAGCTGGGAAGAGTGTTCCAGTTAGATAAATACGTTATAGAAAGGGCAGAGTGTGAGTACTAAGATGATGCCACAGGGTATGCGAAGTGGCAGGAAGTAATCTGAAGGCACTGGGTCCTCCAAAGAGTGCATTTTGAAGGAGGGAGGCTTGAAGGTTGGGTTGGACCTGAAAACATGGATAAGAAATGCGATGAAGCACCGGGGTGCAAAGACGGAGGTAATTACACCTCCATGGAAAACCGGCCCTCAGGGACCCTTGAAAACCATAGACAGCTCTGAATGCTCTTGCAAATGTAGTCGACTGTTTATCCAAATGTGCCAGAGCATATGTAGTGAAGGGCTTGATTCTGAAATGAAGGTCTTCCCCTCAAACCTCCTGGGAGCCACATCCAGGTGTTTCAGACAATGGCATTGTGGGTTTGTGCCTGTGATTTGCAATCATTTTCCAAACCTGTGTTTCTTCCCTCCCCTAGGCTTCTTTTGAAATCATAGTTGGGATATAACTTTTTTCACTGTCATTTCCTATATCTTTGCTCTTTTTTTAGTCATTGGCAAGCTCCAGTTCAGAAATAGATTCTACTTTATACCCCATATTCAAGCAACCTCTCATGTTTACATCGCATCATCCAGTTTAATAGCATGCCGTGGAACTGAGTATCATTTCTCATGTGGTGAAGCAGAGAGGTCAGAGACACAGATGAGGAAACCAATGTTCAGAGAGATGCAGTGACTGGCCTGGAGACACACACCTGTGAGGGTTGGGAATGGGTGTGCAGATTAAGCCATTAGAAAGTCTGATGTCTGATTCCTTCTCGTCTGCCAGACAAATCCTTATGCAGGGAAACACGGTCACAATGTCAGACGGTGAGCAAAGTGGGTGGTTGTGATAGCTGGTGATGGGAACAGTCTGGCTCCCCATTTTTTAGGCCAGTGGCATTCCTGCACCAGAGGGGTGTGGATTACCAGCAAACTTTGTCTGTTAAGAGCCAGATGGTAAGTACAGGGTGTGGCACAAGTAACGCCCTGCTTTATTACAAAACCATAAGCATCTAATTCTGTAATATAACAATGTCACCCTCAAGCATACCATGTGACATTTTAGGTGAGATGTTCAAACTGCTGTCCACGCATGATATTCATATGTCCTACCACCCATACTTCTGCTGGACCCTGTATTTTGGGCTTAGTGGGCCACACCACCTCTGTCGTAACTACACAACTCTGCCATTGCACCCCAGAAGCAGCCATAGGGAATTAATAAGAAATGGGTGTGACTATGCCCCAATAAAATTTTATTTATAAAACAGGTGGCTGACAGAGTTTGACCTGTGGGCAGCATTTGCTGAGCTGTGATCCAGATGATCCTGTGCTTGTAGGAGGAGAATGTAAACCCCTGATTCATTTATTTGTATCTCACTTTTTAATATTCTCTTTTTTGAGTATGCCTCATAATGTACATGGTAGGTTGGCACATGGTACAGGTTTGTAACTTTATATAAACATATATTGGCAGTGTGGGCTCGACAGTTGTTTACTAGAAATAATAAATAAATTACAGCTGACATTTAATGAGCAGGTGCCTCGTGCCAGGTGTTGCTGAAAACACTTTACAGGCATGAACTCACTTAATCCTCACAACTGCTACCCATGAGGAAGCTACTGTTTTCACCTTCATTTTACAGATAAGGAAACTGAGGCATCGAGATGAAGCTATGTGATCCAAAAAGCTTACCCACCACTTTCACAGGACTGGCAGATCCATGAGCACTGTCTTCCTGAGTTTGGGAGTTCAGGTTTGGGGCCCAGGATACACAGTATTGATTTAGAAGGATGTACAGGCCCAGATTAAATAGTTCATGAACATCTACTTCGCGTCAGATGTCATGTTAGAAACTCAACATTTGCTAGCTTATCTAGGTAGTTACCATGGGAACACGATAGTTCTCGACTCTACAACAGTCATGGGAAGGAGGTATTGATATTGTCTTTCCCACTTTACAGATGAGGAAGCTGAGGTTCAGAGAATAAGAACTGATTCAAGATTTCCACTGCTAGCAAGTGAAGTTGCTCAGTTGGGAGTGAAATCCAGCTTTTGCATAGCTCTCAATATCTGAGTCTTGGCCAGTTTGGGCCCATTACCTTTTGGGTCCCTCCTCATGCTCTCCAAACTGAGCAGGTCTCTGGGATCTGGTGTCCCAGACAGGCCACAAAATCAGAGCTCACTCATTACTTGGTGGGAGGACGTCCAAGAGCATGTGGGTCTGTCACATGCAGCCCTGGATTTCCTTAAGAGGAGCTTACTTCTTACCTAGGGACTGAGCCTGGGTTCAGCTGGATGGGCTCAAGAATAAGCCAGATCTGGTTTGTGGTGCAGTGCCAAGTCTTGATAACTGAAGTAGGAAGAGAAAGATGGAAAGAAGGAAGAATGGAAAGGAGTGAGGAAGAATGGGAGTCACACAGGAGTGGCACTGAATGGCACTGGGCAGGTTACTTTCTAAGCCTTCATTCTATGATCTGTACAGTGGAAATGGTCACAGCCTCTACCCCAGGCATTTTGAGGACTTAATGATGTTAGCAGTTAATGAAGTAGATAGGTGCTCTATGCCTGGGGTGGGGAGAGAGGGTTTCTAGAGTTTCTCTCCTTTTTAGACATTTCTAAGCCAATTCTGGGGCCTAGGTGAGACAACAAAGAGCCTGTCCTCCATGCATGTGTTGAAGAGGGCCTTAGAGAACAAGAGTCCACTCAGCATCCTCAGGGTATGGCATTGGCTGGGGTCTGCTGGGACATCCCAGCTATCCTACCTCCCGACCCAGAACTTCTGTCCCAACGTGTAAAGGTCTGGGTCATGACCAGTAGAGCTTACAATTGGCCTTTTCCTGGCCCTGTAGGCTGACCCTAAGGCCCAGGGTCAGACCAGTGGCTCTGTTGCCAAGAGAAGGTCAGACATAGATCATGATGGTGGGTGTCCTATTGGGAGATGCCCTGATCCTGTAGTGCTCCATGCACTTTCTGTACCACTTCGGTTCCAGTTTAGTTGTTTTCTGCATTTGTGAGTCACTAGCTTCCTTTCTCTCTCCCTTCCTACTACCCTTCCTTCCTTCTTTCCTTCCTTTCCTCCCTTCCTCCCTCCCTTCCTTCCTTCCTTCCTCCCTCCCTCCCTCCCTCCCTCCCTCCCTCCCTTCCTTCCTTCCTTCCTTCCTTCCTTCCTTCCTTCCTTCCTTCCTTCCTTCCCTGCTCCTTTCTTTCCATCTCTCCATCCTTCCATTATCCATCTTTCCTTATTTCTTTCCAGCTTTCCTTTTCCAATGCAGCTAACATGCTTTGGACAATAACTCTGCACTGTCCTCTATTCACAACAAGGGCACATTCAGCTTTAGGATTTTAAGATGAGTTGGTGGAAATGAATAGGGGAGGAGGAGACAAAGGGCAAGAGGCAAATGGGTGGAGGGGAGGGTGAATAAGGAAGACATAGAGGAGAGAGCCACAATGGGAAAGAGAGGCAGAGGAGGGAACAGGAAATAGGAAGGGGAAAAGCAGAAGATACAAGGAGAGGGGGAAAAGCAGAGAAGGGGAAGAAGGAGAAAGAAGGAGAAGGAGGCAGAAGGAGCAAACAGGCCTGAGTGCTTTCTGAGGGCCTTTAGCCAGCGTTGCTTATTTGGAGCTGGTAGAGAGATCTGGGCCCAAGCCTTGCCAAGGGGAGCTTGTGAATAAATACCTCTGGGTAGGAGCAGATATCTGTAAACACAGCTGAGGAATTGAAAGTCAGGTTCTTCAAGGGTATCGACTTGTCAAAATCACACCACAGCTGCGGATTAAAAAAAAAGAAGAACAACGGAAAAACAAAAAAACACAGGAACAAAAGTCAGTGTGAGTGCTGGGATAGGAGTCGTGTGCTCTCAGCGCTGGGCTTCAGCGAGAGCCTGGGGCGGGCCAGGCTCTGAGGGGATTTGTTTTAGAAGGGAAGTGCCTGCTGGGATCTGCTCTTTGACTTTAAAGAAAGTCCTGGTTCAGAAAAAGCGTGGGCAGGCCAGTGAGAAACCAGGTGAAGACTGCTCTACCGGCCCATCACGGAGGGTCACTGGAGTGCGGGCCCAAAGAGAGAGCAGACAGATGGCAGGGGGAAAGGCCTGGGCGTGCTCACACAGCCTATCTCCACCTCAACAGCAGGGAGGGTTTGAGAGCCCTGAGGGCTGCGGGCAACTCTGAGACCAGACGTTGCTGCAGGAGATGTTTGTGGCGCTCAGAAAAGAACAGCTACCATTGGCTGGATGCCTCCTCTGTGCCAGACACTTTGTACAAAAAAACCCCTCACAATCACCTTGTGATATTGCTGCTATTTTTATCCCCATTTTACAACCGAAGAAGATGAAACTTGGAGAAGTAAAGTAACTTGTCCAGGGTCACCGAGCTGATAAGCGGTGGAGCTGAGATTTGAACGCAGGTCTATCTGACTCCAGTGCCTCTGGACCTCCTCCCATGCCGCTGTGGCATGGCCGGCCCCAGAGGTAACCCTGACCTAGAGCCATCGGGCTTATTGCCAAATTCTGCACCCCAGAGATATCTGATTCATCAAGATAAGATCCTGGGTACAACTCTGAACACTGTGATCAATGATCCTACACACTTCCATGTTCAAGTGCCATAATCTGTAACATATTTGTTTGATGTAATTTAATTAGACTGTGATTTCCCTTTCTCATTGTTCCATAGAGTCCTTCACTTCAAGGCCAACTATATAGAACTTGAGCAACATAGACTCTAAGTAATTACTAGGCTAATTTGGACTGTAAATTTCAGGCAGTATAATCCTGCAAAGCAAGTCTGAGAATTGTGGGAGTCCACACGTTGGATCCCTGAATACTTGGAGACCCTCCTTCGGACCTGAGGGTCGTGGTGATGATTTCCGACATCAGATGACACCTCAACTAGCCTCTTGCAAGGTGCCAAGTTCAAAACCTAGAATCAGATAAACCACTCCTAAACTCCACTAGGTCCCTAAATCACGGACAACACCAACTATTTGTACATACACAGAAAACACCTATAGCTACCATGTTACCATTCTAGAGAGAAAATGAAATCGTTAAAATATGGAGCACCAAGTTAAAAACAATGATAAATATGGCAGTTGGAGAGTCATTGGAGTTCAATGTGTCACATCCAATAGGAACTTTTAGAAAGTCATAGGCAAGATGCTCAACCTTCCTCAAATGCAGTTTCCTCACTTGTTACATGGGAACAGTAATACCTACCTGTAGCCCATAGTAGATGCTCAATAAACGACAGCTATTTGTTTCCACTCCCCCACCCCCATTCCCGCGGGTACAATTTAGCAGATGAGAATGAGCATGAGTCATGGAGTCAGACAGACCTTTTTAGCAAGTTATTTCATGTCTCTGAGCCTCAGTTTCCTCAGCCATAAAGTGGGGATAATGAGACTTACCTCACGGGGTTTGTGTGAGGATTAAACACAAAAATGTGTATTGCTCCTCCTTCAGTGCATGGCACACAGCAGGTGGGTACTTAACAAGCAGTAACTCTTTTCTACCATGGCAACTGGTCAGCCAGTGAGAGGTCAGGGACTCAAGGGAGTTTAGAGCTGCTTTGCAGCAAATAACCTGTCCCACTGGGAAAGAGACAACTTGCCACCAGTAAAATGCACAGTTCTGGCAGTAGCCACATCTTTGTGCACTGTCCCTAAACTTGGGGCTGGACCAGGCACAAGAAGGTAACTGGGGCCAAGGAAGGCAATGAAGAAGCTGCGATTCCGTAACCTCTGGACTCCTGAGAACACCCCAGATACCAGAGAGTGTGTGGGCTGGGAATGCTTACGATATTTAGGATGGCGCCTAGGAAATTAATCAGGATGGATGCAAAGATGATGACATTCCGGGCCAAATAGGTTTCATTGATCCAACAGCAAGTTTTCCGGAGGATGAGGGGCAAACACTTATAATCCTCTGCCGTGGTGATGAGGACCAGTGCCGAATGCAGCATGATCAGGATGGAAAACTGTATGGCCATTGGCATCACCCTGCAGAAAGACAAAGAATGTTGGCTCATGCGGCTTTGATTGTCTGATTCCCCACTCCCTGAGAGACGCTGTCAATCACATCTGTGACCGCCCTCCCCTATCCCCAGCTTCCAATGATTCCTCTAAATCTCTATTTGTTTAAGAAAAGGGCTATTCAGCAGACATTTTTTATATTGCATCCATTTCTAGCATATTCTCTCGATTGAGAAACTTTTCCATGAACACCACATATTTGGCTTGATGTATCACTCCTACCTAGTTTCTTCACTTCTTTTGTCATTTATCTTTCTCACTAGGCCAACTGCTGCCAAAGCAACATAACGCTGGAATTTTATCTCACATCTCTGGCTGTGGGGGGACCACATGCCCTTTCCCCTTCAAGGTGGGTTCTATGAAACAGATTCCCTCTAGATGTTGTTCTGATGCCAAGAACCGAACCTGACACCTGTTCCGAGTTGCTCAGTGTGGTGAGTGATCACCAGGGTTTGCAGGGAATGGACTCTGTGCCATTTGGGACACTGGTGCGGGTGCAGTTGAGACCGAGGAAGGAGGACACATCCTTGCCCACGGCTGTACTGTCACTCCCAACTGTCCCTGTCTAGTGTCAAACTCTCACCAAAGCTACACACTAGCTTTTTCTAGCAACTCAGTTTATCTGAAACCCCATTTCTGGAGGTATCTTTGACTGCTTCCTCTCCTTGTCAAGGTAATTTAGGCAATGTGGTCCAAAAGGCAGGGTGGCGGTAGTGCAGGGCACTGTGACAGTCAGGAGGGAAGACCTTTACAAAGAGGGATTCGCCCAGCCTACAAGTCCATCTGCATGGGCAGGCATCCTGAAGGCTAGCAGAGACTCCTCCCCTAGCCCCAGCTTTCACTGTTGGAGGTTTTATTATTTCCTTAAAAAAAAAAAATACTGGCACGGTTTTGATTCCATGGATCACCTTGACAAGAAGTCCCTGCAGGAGTTCTAGATAAGAACAGAAGCTCTGTGTAGCAGTGGGTTCCCAGAGGACTCTCAAAATAGGCTAGAAAAACTCCCTGACAAGACGCCATTCACTATTCCTGGGCCCCCGGGGGAGGCAAATGAAGGAGAATGCAGGTGGATGGCTTTGTCCAGCCGTCCCAGGACAGAGGGGGCCAATTCCAAGGCTGCTGTGTCTCGGTGATGTGAGGCAGCCCTGGAGAATATGAGCGTGTTGTTTTAAGCTTTGGCAGAAGCCAACCAGGCAAAGGCCGATTAGAAAGCTGCCTGGTTCCGTGGCCACCACTGCCACCCAGATGAAGGCTACGTGGTGCGCGGGACCTTGAGTGGCTGCCCTTGACTCTCTGCTGCCTTTTCTCCCTCTCCTTCTCATCCCTCTAGTCCATGGGCAACAGTCAAGCACGTGCCCTCAGTGCTCTTCTGCATGAACGAGGAAGAGACCTCGGCAAACACTGAATCAGCCAGTGCCTTGATCTAGGGCTTCCAGCCTCCAGAACTTCAAGAAATAAATTCCTAGTGTTTATAAGCCACCCCGTCTAGGGTGTTTTTGTAACAGCAGCCTCAACCAACTAAGACAGGAGGTGAAAGGCAGGCATATGGTCCTGCAGCAAGAGCAAAGCCTTGGGCAAGGGAGCTCACTTTTCTGAATGTTTTTTTTTTTTTTAATGTGCAAAATTGGGATTTCAATGCTTATCTCTTAAAGGGAGGTTCCTATGTTAAAGTAATAAAGCAGTGAAGTGCATAGCATGTAATAAAAACTCAAAGAAATGTTACTCTCTTTCTCTATTCACGGTGAAATTCAGCAGACCTAAGGTGTTTTCAAGGTCTATGGGAAGAGAGTTAATTACAAGACCGGCTTTCTAAGTAAGGTACTGGCATTGCATATAAAATTCTTTTGGAAAATCTGTGCTGCAGCTCCTCAACATCCATTTATTTCTGCACACACAGATGTTATAGCATTGGATTGTTATTTTTCTCTAATTATAGAGCGCCTCCCGTGTCCAAGGTTCTGCATTCGCTTTGCATTGTGTGCATAAGAGGCAAGGAAACCTTTCATTTCTGAAATCAAGCCTGAAAAAGAATGACGAGGGATTTGCAAACAGCTCTATCCAAATCCTTTCTAGACATTGAGTTGTAATTACTCTCTGCAGTCTGTCTTGAAGCAGGGTCTGGGTTAGTATCAGAATCTGGTGTGTGCTGGGGAGGCAGGGAGCAGTGGGGATGAGTGAACGTCTTCGAGCAGCTTGTGGTGCAATAGGAAACAGAGGCTCGGGTCATACTGACAGTGCCGTTTGTACCACCCTTTAGAATCTGCAGAGCCTGAGAGGCCAAAAGAGCATTTGATCCTGTTAGCAACCCTGAGAGGAAGGCATTCTTAGCCACTTCAACGGACAAAAAAGGATGTGGCCCAGAAAGAGGAATGGGACCAGAATTTACCGAAATGGATAGGGCTCATTTAATGCTGACATCTACCCTGCGGAGCTGGCACCGTTATTCCCATTTTTATACATGAGGAAACTGAGGCTCCAGAGAAGTCAAGTACATATATGCAGCTAGTGAGATGCACAGAAAATAAGACCCAGTGCCTTTTCCTTTCTGTCTTTTTCCCTCTCTCCCTTCCCTCCATTTTTCCTTTCTTTTTTTTTCATTACTTCCTCTTTTTCTTGGTTCCCCTCTCCCTTTCTCTTTCTCTTCTTCCTTCTCCCTCCCTCCCTCCCTCTCTCCCTGTCTCTCTGTCACCACTAATGCAGGCTTGGAAACATGGTTATAACCATAAGAAGTATTTTCAGGTTTTTCCTCTGTGTACCCTCTGGGAGAGGAACATCTGCGTGCATGTGGAAATTAGAGGAAAGAGCAGAGCAAGCAGTGTCTCCTTTTGCCAGGGTCTATTCCTTTTTTGTTGGGGGCTGGGAATTAGCTGTGGTCATATGAGCAGCCTGCCTCATCCGCTAACAAGTCCATGACAGAAGAGAGACGGAAAGGCACCCACCATCTGTTTACTTGCAGACTCAATCAGAAGCAAAATGAGTTTGAGAGGAAACAAGCCCTCACTAAAGGAAGCTGTGCTGTTTGGGGCAGATGGGCCATGCAATTCCCACATGTGGACTGTCTGGTCAGAGCTCAGCTTTGAACTTCCTTCATTGTCGGGTTTTTCTCTTCACTGAGCCAGTGATGGTGGGTCACTGCCTGGTATTTCTGTTACCGGCTTCAGCTGCACCCCAGAGTCAGAGACTCCATCTGGCCAGCTGCTGGGTGAGGTTCCAGGTCTGTTCTCCCTGAAGTTAGAAATTGGGCAACAAGGCTGGTGTCATTCCCCCTGGAAAGGGAACCTGCCCAGGCCAGCTGCCATGTTCTCTTCCTATGAGGCCCAGTGGCCCCTTCTGTCCCAGTGCCAAATCCAGACTCTCACCCCACCCTGGGCTCCTCTCCCTCTCCCATCCCCCATATCCAGCTGGTCCTCAGAGCTGTCAGCTCTCTCTCCTACATGTCTGGCAAATTCTTCCTCTTGAGTCTCCTGCACTGCCACTCTCTTGTCCCTGATATTTCTTACCTGCAGTTTTTTGATGGCCTCCTAATTGGTCTTCCTCAGCCCACACTGCACCCCCTCCTATCCATTTTCCATGTCCAGTACAATCCTTGTAAACACAAATCTGATCACATTGCTTCTTTGGTTAAATGTTTCAATGAAGTCTTCTCTTCCAACCGGTCACAATTCCTCCAGACGTATGAACCACTCTCCTCCAGAACGCTCTATTTCCAGCCCTTCCCCCTCACCTCCTTCTCAGTCCTCTCCCGTGACTTGGAGAGCACCTTCAGGAGGCAATGGTGATGCCAGGATCACACCCACCAGGACACCTGCCCTGATCCCCCACCTCACCTCACTCCCACGTGTCCCATCCTACCTCATACTCTCCCTATCATGAGTCATTGCACTATAATACTATTTTGTAACTGTTCCCCACTAGAATGTAAGCTTGATAATGGCAGGAGCCATGAATGTATATCTCCAGTGCCCAGCGAAGATGGGCACGTAGTAGGTCCTCACAGGATGTTTGTTGGGAGTATCAACACCCTCCAGGAGTTCAGAGGATATGCACCAGAGATAGCCACATCCTTCTTGGCTCTCACATCCCCACCGACAGGACTGAAGGGGGAAGTCCAGGTAGTTTGGGTGTATCTGGCCAGACCCCACCACCACTTACAGCTCACCACCCTGAGACCACGCCTTCCCAATGACCTGAGTGCACCCATGGCTCTTGGGTAGTCAGGAAACCCATTCTCTTATGGCACTCTCTGGAACTCTGTCCTGATTTATTCATTGGCATCCGTATGCAAACCTATGTACACAGCATATATGTATCTATATGTATAGCACAGAGATAACTATTTATATAGCCTATACATATCTGTATAACATGGGCATATCTACATATGTATCTACCTAACACTCACAGCATACAGGTAGCTACATATATCCTATAGCATATAAACTTAGATATACATAGGTGTTTTAGTTAATGTTGTGTCTCCTTCCACTAGATTATAAGGTCTAGAAGGGTAGGATTTGTTGTTGTGATTGTTTTGGGGTGTTGTTTTGGTTGTTTTTGTTTAGCTGTGTGTTCCCAGCATCTAAACAGGTGTGGCCGCTAGGCATTCAGCGGCTATTAGTGTAAGGCTCTCTCAGCCAGCATACAGCAGAGGTACACTCGTCTTCCTTCTTTCTCTTTTATGAAAATATTTTTAAAAATTGTAAAATAAAGCATAAGTACAGAAAAGTCACAAAAAGTTTAGCTTAATTGGTTATTATTAATTATATGATGTCTGCGTTTGTAGCAGCTACTCAGACCGTGAAACAGAACTCTGCAGGGCACTCCACCAGCCCACTGTGTCCCCTGGCCGGCTCCCAATCCTCTCTCACACCCCGTTAATCACTCTCTGTGTCTTTACAGGGTATCGCCCATTTTTAGACACTACAGTTTAGTCTTGCACATTTTTTGGTTATATTTGATTTGTCTTTTAAGTCTTTAAAAATACCTACAGGTTCTCTCTTTATCTCTTTATTTTCTTTGTAATTTAGCTATTGAAGGTTATGTGCCCTTTGACCTGGGACATTTCCCACTGTCTGGATTTTCCTTTTGCACACTCATTCAACATCTTTGGTTCTTCAGGATTTCCTGCAAATTGGGAAGTGGATTCGAGGCCTGATCAGACTTAGGTTTGATCTCATGAGAAGACTGGAAGCATGCAGAGTTCTCCCACCAGGAGAGACGGTCGACTCTCCTCTTTGTGCTGATATGTCCTTCCCTGCTCACTTCCTGGAGTCATTCATTCTTTGAGAGTTGGAAAATAATGGTATTTTGATTCTATGACATCTTTTACATTTATAGCTTGAATAATTTTATGATGTATCCACTCACCTACCATCCGGTGATCTTATGACATAGTTCATGCAGGGAAGACAGAAAAAAAATACTTGTTTCTTTCCTTTTTTTTTACTTGTTTCCAAGATAACCAATTAGTTCCCTATCATTCACCGAAAGTTACCAACACATGAACTCATAAAGTTAAAAATATTTGCTGCATGTTGATCAAATGTTTTAACAGTTATTCATACGGAAGCTCAAATTATTCCATCTGTGGACAGTGGGAGCTTCCTCAGTGTGCCTTCTGCGTCCTTGGACATGACCAGTAGGGCCGAGGGCTTCCTTGCATTCTAATTGGGCAACATGTTCCAGGCTTATCTTGTACAGTTCCTGTCCCAGCCCTGGAATCACACATTTCTCAAACATTTTTTTAATAAAAATGGTGATATGTCACCTCAAGACCACAATCTGGCCCCTAGTTATGCTTATGGATATTGGGTTGGACATTCTTTCTATAATTTTCCATATTTATATCCCCTTTTAGTGTTATGTCTCCTGAGGTTTTTCTTGCTGTGAAGATTTTTGGATTTCTTTCTGATTTTAAAAATATTCTTCCTGCCATCTTCTGTTTCTCTTAAGGTGTTATTGCTGTGTTTAAGTGTTCTGAGTTTCCTCTTTTGAAATCTTCATTTCTGAAATGCATCTTTCTTTTATTTTTGTTTCCTTCCTGAACTCTTACCAAGTGTCGAAGTTTTCCTACTTCTGATTTACATTATTATTTCATGTCTTGAACCACATGAAGTGCTTAGTTCCTTTCAAAATAGTAGGTTGAAGTTTTGATATATGTCATAGGCATATATCAAAACTTTTTTAGTGCTTTTATTGATTATAAGTCTAAAATCAACTTTTTATTCTTTTAGGAATAATAATTTAGTATGGGATTGCCAACCCTATATTTTGTTGCAAATTTTTGTGTAAAATTAACTTTGCTGCACTTTTAGGAGAGGCAGGGTGCAGGAGAGTTTATGTTTTAACTTCACAGAGCCCTTTTTTCTATTGTTTTCGTGTTGTGCTGAAAACATGATGGCTAGAGTCCCTTCCCATGTTTTCTTGGACTGTCTCTTCTTCTCCACTGTCCTTATAGCGAGTGGCTGGGACTCCACCCACACAGTTCCTGCCAGGATCCCGCCCTGGGAGGGAGAGGCGGCTGGTCCATTTCAGCAGTGCATGGTGTCCTGGCCGTTCCCCTCTTCAGCCTATGAACCTCTGCACTCACCCGATGCTGGACTGGGCAACACCCTCCTGCTTCCAGGTGCTTTTCCTGTTTCTCCCATGGCCCTTCCCAGGGACTACCTGTTGGCCATAATGTGGGCTCTGTTGTTTCTAGCTATGACAGACGCCTACTTGCTTCTTTGTGAGGCCTCCCATGCCTGATACCACACCAATCTTGGGGCTCTTAGGAGACTCAGTAACCACTTCCATTTGGAATTTATGGGGCTACCACATTGCCTGTTTTTATTCTAAATGTGGTCCATGAAGTTTTTTGTTTTGCTGGCTAAGTGCTCAGATATTTGGGCATTTGGAGAGATTCAGAAACATGGCACCACAGCCACCGCCTCCCTGGAATCCTCTCTCCTTCTAATAACCTAGAAAAAGCCAGACATTGCCTTTCCCCAAGTGTTAGTTAACTTGAGTATCTCTCCTTCACAGGGTCATGCCATTATCTTGCTTAAAACTCTTCAGGGCCTCCTTCCGGCCCCCAGGACCAATTCTAAGTTCCTTAAAGTAGCACAGTGCACACAGAACTTCTGCTAGCCCACTCTTTTCTCAACCATGGCACCCACCACCTCCTTGCACAAATCCTTTATCCTAGACTCTCTTATTTCCTCACTGTTCTGCAAACACAAGGCCTTTCCCATCTCTGTCCCTCTGACAGTGCTGTTTTCTTAGCGGGGAGTACTCTTCCATTCATTGTCTCCCTCTTGCACTCAGCTCAAAATACCACCTTTTCTGTAAACTTTGCCTTAAATCACCCAGTTGGAATGAATCACCGATGTTGGGACAAAGCGGCTAAATAGTTAACATCACAAAACTCTGTCTCTGTGTCCAATTTCCATCTCAGCCACCATGTAGACACATGAACTTGAATGAATCCTCACCTGCAAAATGGGAAGTAGAATGCTGCCTCACTTATGGGTTATTTCTGAGGCTTTACTGAGACAACCATACAAAAGATGGAGGAGTACTTTCCTGGCATGCAGTAAGAGCTCGGTACCGGGGAGCCAGTGCTAATTTCCCCCTCCCACTAAATGACGTCTTAGAGGATGCAGACCTCCTCTTGAAAAATTATACCATTTTTGGGGTCCAGCATGTCACTTTGCCTATATCAGACATTTAACCAATATTTGCTGATGTTATTTTTAATCATATGAAAGAGAAAAATTCACGGTGAGTTTGGGATACCTGAGAAAAAAGACAGAAGCTACCTCACAGTGCAGGAGAGAGCGCAAGGCATTGCCAGTGGACTAACCCAGAGCTGGGTCAGAGGTCACCTGTACAACATACTTCTGTGTCTGATGGATTGTTATTAGCCCAGACTCTGGAATGAGACTTTTGGGGTTGGAATCCAGGCTGTAACATTTTTCAACTGTCAGATGCTGTGCAACTTACTTCACTCTCTGAGCCTCAGTTCTCTCATCTTTAAAATGGGGATAATAATGCCTCCCTCCAAAGGTTGCCATGAGGATTTCATGAGTTACTGTATGTAAAGTATTTGGAACAGTGACAACCCACATATAGGTGTTTGCAGTATTACTAAGGTACCAAATTTGCTGACCCCAGAAGCTGTGACACTGTATCCATGAGCAACAAAGGAACAGTAAGTGGGAATTGAGGTTGTTGTCTTCACTCTCTGTATTCGTGGGCAATGCCACATAAGAGGGACACCTATTTTGATTTTGGTTCTTGTGTGTTTTTTAGATTGGGGGGAAAACTCTCTTGCCTCGGCAGAATAAGGGGATTATTAGGTGGAGTAAGACCACCAGAATAGACACTGACATTGTCGCACATTTCGGTATGGGTCTTGGATCCCCTTACTTTAAGTTCCGACCCAGTGAAAAGGCCAGGTGGCAGGCTCCAGGGGAGGGACCAGCAGCTCACAGAGAGATCTCACCTGGCGTCTTTGTTCTTTCACACTCACCTTGAGGCAGGAAGCAAACTTTGTGCGGCCGTGATAAACAGAAGAACGATGAATGCACAGACCAAGTTAGACTTGAACACCTCGTCCCTCATCTGAGAATACTGTGATTAAAAAAGAAGGAGAATAAATTACTTCCCAGCAGAGTTGGGCATTGGGAAGAGCTAAGTTTTACCAGTGTTTGGAGTTGGAGGGAAACAGCATGAAGAGACAAAGCAAATAAAGACTTAAAAAAAAAAAATTAACAGGAACCCATATCGCACGAAATCCTTCACAGAGTATGGTCTCTACCCACCCCCCCTTTCAGTGGGAGCCTGGGAGGAAGCAGATGTCCCTTCACAGTCAGAGGGCCTGGGAGAGGGGCTTTGCCTGAGCTTTCTCCTTTCTTCTCCCTCTGAAATAGCATCATTTTAGCAAAACGGAAGAACACACACCCACATATTTAGCAAATCAAATTCACATTGACTTTCTCCATGAGTAAACTTAAGTCATTGAAGGATCTTGCTCAATTTCTTGTTTGGTTTGGGGACACAGGGAAATCTTTTGCTGGAGAGAGACGTTCTGCCTCCTTTTTCATAAAACCATTGAAAAACACATTCAGAGACTTCGAACAGAAAGTAGCCTAAGAGATCCCCAGCAAAGGCGGCCCTTTCATTTCATACAAGGGAAACCAAGACTGATTGACCAATAAGCCTGGTGCCTTCTGCGGCTTGCTTGAGGCAGCCCCAGGGGACAGCGATAACTTTATTTTGATTATCCAGAGTACTCAGTAATTTCATTATCCAGCCTTAAAAGCTTCTGGAAGGTCAGCACCGAATGTGTACTTGCCTTAGTTCTGCCTAGTTTCCTGAATCATTTAGGAGTCATTAAACTGAGGAATAATCCATTCAGAAGGAGGAAAGGACTCTTAAGACGGAAAAAGACCTTAAAATTAGCCTAACCCAAGCTCCTCCTTTTACTTCCCTGCCAGAGAGGCCTAGTAACTTGCCACAGATCGCATGGCAAACGGATCAGTTTTAGAGGGAGGGGGCAGAAGGTGAAGCCTGGCTTTGGAATGTTGTTGTCTTTGACTTGAATTTTACTTTATGAAGGAAACCAGTCCATAGAGCTCTGATAATGCCTCAGGCTCCCTTTCCCAACACCAGGGGGTGGAGGTTATGGTCAGGTCAATGAAACAACATCAGTCCAACCTCTTGTTGGTATGGTAGCCACAATCAACAGGTGCGTGACTTTTATTCCCTGGCCTATTTCTGGGTGTGGTCTGGGTTTCAGACCGAACTGATGGCTCCTTGTCATGGCTGAGATTTGGGGAAGGGCCATGGCCTGCAGCTGGTGAGCTCCGTGAAGAAGCATGATGCTGCTCAGAGATTCACACTCAGTGCTGTGGGCACAGGGCCCCTTCTACCCTCCTGTCTGGAGGCTTCTGTCCATGTTTGGACAACCTGCTGGTATCTGGAGGGGAACCAGGAACATGCTCAGAAGAATCACTGAAGCCATCCTCACTCCCAAGGACACCACAGAAAACCCACATTACTAATAACTGCAAAGGGAGCCACCTATGAAAGGGGCACAGTCATAGAGACCCACACACACCAGCTTGAAAATAAATGAGTTAACCACAAAGCAGTTACTTTGAAGAAGGAGAACTGTCTGAGTTCCTCTTAACAACCAGTTGCAATGGACCACATTATTCTTCCTTGGCTGGCTGATTAATTTCAAACCGACTTGGCTATCTAGATTTGGTAATATTTTTGAAACAACAATAATAACTTGTAGTGTACTTAGTCCCTCTCTCTCTCGTTTTCTTCATCTTCACCATTGTCATCATCGTCATCAACTCATCGTCACTCTCATCATCACAGCATCTTGGAGTGGTAAGGGACCACTGCCTTCAGGAATCCTTTTCCTAACATCACTGATATCACCTATTGCTTATCTCCAGGTGACCTTCTCTGCTTTGTTGGAGGATGTGGGTTTCTTTTCTCTGAGCTGGGGCAGGACATCCCCAGGTTTTGAACACCTTCAACTTGAATAGTCCTAGCGCCTGAGAGCTCACTTCTTTGCAGAGTATTCCTTCCATCGTTATCAGTCCATCTGCACTGTGATAAATTCCTTTCCTATAGATCTCACACACCCAAGTCTGTGACTCCTTTCCTGAGTGTTTCTTACTGATGACTTTAAAAATGTTATATAATCATCATTTGTCTGGACTAAAGTTGCATAAGATCTAGCGTTTTTCATTTTCTTCTGGTGGCAAGCTGGTGGAGACCAACTTACTTTGCCTCCAGATCTTCCATTGTCAGTGTTTCACTGTGAGCCAACACCTGGAGGCAGCACCTGAGCCAACTGTAATGGGGTTCACGCCAATTACAAGGGCTACCTTTGAAAGCATAGATTATAATTTGATTATTATTATTTTTCAGTCTGTAGGGTTTTGGTTGATTTAGGAAATGGCCATAGTCTAATGTAACAAGTTTGAGTGATAATGACTGATAATTTGGAAATTTTAGCTCTATTCTATTGTTAAATTAATAAATTCTATACTTACCACAATGTCGGTGCTATGCTATGTGCTGGGCATGAATGATGTCATTTAATTATGACAACACATTGAGGGAGATCCTATTTATCATATCCCCATTTTGCATATAATGAGATCGAGGGTTAGAATAATTGAGTAACTCAACCAGGACTTTACAGATTATAAGGAGGGAATGCAAAGAGTTTGACCCCCTCAGCATAAGGTCTCACTGGCTGCTCCATCTACCACTACTTTGCTGTTTTCCAGTAAGGTCATCTTCAATGGGCACACAATAGTGTGTCTTGGTATATTTCAATGCTGTGGTTTATGATACAAAGAAATGAAAGCTTCCTACTTGATTTGATCAGGATGAGAATAGGGTTCCCTTCCTAGGAAGTAGGACAGGAGAAACTCGTGTTCCATTTTGTGCATGTTGGGGGACGTTGGCCCTGGACTCTCTTGGGAGGCATCTTCAGAAAGGAAATCAGAGCCTTGAGGATCTGTGGGTTCTTGGATATGTCACAAGGAAGCCTGGAACACAGATTTGATCACACAAGGAAAAGCCTCTTCTGGATTCATCAGCCCCAGAGGGATGAGCAGGGAAGCTAGCTTGTAGAGGTGATGGAGAGTTTCCAGTCTCCTATGTTTCTCTGTGCCTCAGACAGGCCCGGAAAATCTTCCTAGGTGTGTGGGAGGGAAGTCACCCTGCATGCCTAGGTTCTCCCCTTGGACTGTGACATACAAGGTACTAACTAAATCTTTACATCTCTACAGGATGTAATTAACAATCTAGCTAATGGTCCAAAGTACAACCATACTTTTGTCCAAGTGTGCATGTGAGATTACAAAATTTTGTAGGTAGAGTAGATTGTATTTCTCGCCTTGGTCTAACTCTTCTTAATGCCAGTTTCACTCAGTAAAATTTCTCAGAAATGAACCGTTAACTCCTGCCTGCATATTTCCAATGATGGGGGAAATCATCCACTCACTTGAGAACCCATTTCATCTTTGGATAAATCTAGTTTGCTGAGAGATAATTTTCTAGCATATCTTTCATTAGTATAAATTAATATGTTTGTTAAATTAAAGAAGAATCTCAGCTGGGGCCATCTGCTCATTTTCACAAGTGAGGGAATTTAACCTCATTCTTTTGTGAAATTCCTCATTATGTATCATGGCAGTGGCTAGAGCATCCTTAAATTAGACCATTGGGGTAAAACGCATAATTGCAATGAAAGTGCAAGGGACTAATTTGTAGTCATTTCCTATTTTGAAATAGACTGTTTTCCCTGGCTTGGTGTCTAGTGTCTAGCCACAGTCATTATCAGGAGCAGTTTGATGGGGGACAGGTGTGTCCGAGGAAATCTCTCACTGGCATACTTCTTTCCAAGCCACCTGACTTCTGTACAAACATGGGTTTCCTCATGTTCAGTAGACTTGCCAAGAAACTCACCAACATATGTAAGATGGACAGCTTCAGAAGTGCGAGGCTGGAACAACATCACTCAGGGATAAAAGGAGACCCTTAATGGCAATATGTTTCCTAATGCTATGCTCTTCCTTGGTTTTGTGTGTGTGTGTGTATGTGCGTGTGTGTGTGTTTGAGGGGTGGTTGACTGATGCATGAGCATTCCAAGCAGAAGTTTACAAAGCTTCCATCCCACCATTCTTCCAGCTTACCCTCCCCCAAGCCTCCCACCCTCGGAAGAAGGACTCTCTCTTTCTTGACTCGTCCATTCCCCAAACCGGGGTGAGGCCATGGGAGTGGCAATTATCCCCGTGCTCCTTGCCAGGAGACCCTGGTTGCAGACGATGGTGATGTCTACACATGAAGCATGGAGTTTGCTTCAAGGACTGCACCAATAACCTTTGGATTGAAATCTTCATAGTTCTATCATTCTAGACGACACTATTGTAGATGACATGGGGTCTTCCGGCTCTGAAAATGCTGGCTTTGTGGGACGGGAGCTAGCTAACTAGTCTGATAAAAAGGCAAGTAAAATGGCCCTTGATTACATTTGTCTACCTAGAGGGAAGTAGAAATAGCAATAGCTTTACAAGAAAATATCAAGAATATAAAGGAGTCTGACAAAACCACTGCTTGAATAAGGGGTGATCCCCCCCAAGGCCCTTGTAATCTGCCCTTCCTACCTGAAGGAGGTGGCCTAAATATTCTTACTATTTTGGGTCTTACTAGAGCAGCAAAAATATGACACTAACCCAAGCTCACAACAGAATAATTCCTTTAAAAAATGAGGTCATGAAAATGATTGGGTAGTGTCTGATTCAGAAAGTGAGAGAGAACACCCAAAGCCATTTGGTTCATGCTCCATGTTCCTACCTCCCCACATCCACATAAGAAGTGTAGTGTTCCAACAAATTCTCAATGTCTCCAGGAAGAAAAACCATGCATTTTTTCCCCCTCATCACCTATTCCGGAGTCCAACATCTTAATCTATCAAATGGAATGATTCCATCAGATAGAAGGTGGAATGAATCCATTTTAATTTATTCATTTGCGTAGCTTCCTTTGCTTTGCCAAATTCTTTCTTAATTATCCTATCCTACTCGTAACTCCAAGAGGAGTTGAGAGGAGGAAGAAAGAGGCATCTCAAAGTTCGTGATGCATTTTTTCCTGAAATCTGTTAAGCCTCCACTTAACTTTGAGTTTCTTTATAAAGGACAGAGAAAACGGAGAGAAATTCTGAACAGAGGTAAGAACCAACTGAACTCAACTAAAAGATGATCTAATGGCTTCCTTGTGTGACAAATCCTTGTGTTTATGTGGCTGCTGACAGAAAAAGGGCAACGTTAAATGAACGCGTTGAAAATACTCAGCACAGAACTTGATCCCCAGCAAGCTCTGTCTCCGGGCTGGAGTGTGTGTTTGGTTAGTATACACCTTTGTGTGTTAATACTAACATTTAGGTGTCCGTGAAAGTCGTGGCCCTGGTGCCCTGGGACACGAGACATGTTACAGTTGCTCTTGCTCACCATTTTTAATGAAGCCGGCTTTTGAGAGAGCTCCAGAAGTGTGGGACTTCTTTTGCGTGAGGGTTTAGCCTCACCCAGGTTTGGACTGGCATAGGGCCGATCAGAAGAAGAGGGAAAAGAACTATTGCATCTGTTTGAACATCTGTTACATGAATATTTTGTCTTCTAATTTTTGTCCCCATCTAACGAGACAGGGATTATGATCATCACCATCCCAGCGAGATCTCCGTGTCCTGCATCACCTGCATCCAGCCCGTCAGTGGCAGGAGTGGGGTTCGTCACATCTACTCAGTGATCAAGTCCATGTTTTTTGCTCTTTTACTGAGCACCAAACACTTGTAAAATGAATGGAGCTTTTGTATGTGTGTGGGTGTGTCCATCTGAGTGACAGGAAGCTCTCAACCTGTCAGTATCCAATGATGATTCATAAGTTAATCAGCCCTCCATCGCACCCTCAAGGCGGGCTTTGAACAAGGTCTGTTTGACGCCTGAGATCAAGCTTCTAGGATCACTGTGAGCCTTATGAAGACACACCTTCTAGGTCTCTCTGAAGCCATAGTGACCTGGAGGGACCTTCTGGTGTGACCTCACGCCTGAAGGCATGAGGCCAGTGACTAGCCCAAGCCTTCACATACAGCCAAAGACAGAGAAAGGTGGCTGGAGAGTCAGGACAAGAGAAGCCCAGAAGAGTTTTCTCAAAATATAGGCCCCCACCCCTGCAAAATCAGCATCCTGGGGCACAGAGCAATGGGCATTTTAAACAAGATCCCAGGTGAACCTCAAGCTTGAAAACTATTAGCCTAGGACAAAGAGGCTTTTATTGCTGAACTTTGTAACAGTGATAAAGGAGGTCTTTTCTTTAAAAAAGTTTCAGAATTTAACAGAAAGATACTATCATTGAAAGAGGAAGGAAATCTGTCATCATTGATATGGTTCAACTGAACACTTACTTCACTAAAATGCCCACATCAAAAACGTAAATTCCCAGTTAATTCTGAAGCGTGTATTAAACGTACCTTCATCTCTATTCAGAATGGAAAAGTCGCCTCATTCTGAGGTTGGTCACAGCATTTCTGCAACACTAAACTGAATGAAGTCACTCCAAATAAGTGTTTCTATGGTAATAAGCTTTCTCAAAGCGCTAAAAGTTTTGAATTGGTTTTAAGTAATTATAATTCATTGCCTTCCTCATCCTAAGCTTCATTCAAAGCCTTGTCCTAGGAGAGAAGTAAGAACCAGAGGCTGAGAAACACCCTCTTCTTGTGAGTTAAACTCTTCACCATACAGAGAATATTCACAAATCAGTAAGACAGAAGTGAGCGCGAGGAAAGACGGCAGTGAAGACAAATGTGCAAATCACAGAAGAATGACACAGACCAGAACACAACAACATGTACCTGAAGACATCACCATCAATAATAATTTTAAAAACTGACAGGCAGATCCTGCTTGTCTCTTATCAAGTTGGCAAGTTTTAATAAGTATAGGCACAATTTATTAAGGGCGATTTCAGAGTGTATATCAGGTATTTAAAAATGTACATTCTTTCACTCCCATTTTTAGGGCTTAATCCAAAGAAGACAATTAAGCATGGATGTATGATTAAATGTGACACTGGCCACCACCATGTAGTGTATAATTAACAGTAGTGAAAAACTGAGGGGAAAAAGCCAACAACGTTTAAAATATGCAATGGAATAGCATGCAGTTACAAAGTAATTTCTTTGTAACTTCATACTGAACACTGTGGGGAAAAGCCCAAGGCACTGTGGGTAAAGTGGTCCCGTTTCAGAAAACGAGTGGCAGAGATGTGTGTGCAGCATCACACTCGAGAAAGATGAGCGGGACCGATGCCTGCATGTTATCAGCACTGGATGATTCTCCTGGCTGGAAGGTCACTGAAATACCATTCTCCTCTTTCTGCCGTAGTTGCATGGTATAAGCTTTTATTCTAGAAAATGTGTTCTTTTTTAATAAGAAAAAGTCATATATAATAAGAGAAGAAATCCACTATGATTGACAGTATTTGACCAACCTATTTTGTTTCCTGAATCTCTTTAGCATAGTTCTGATTTTTGTTTGCCCTTGAGATTTGCAAGGTCCCTTAGCAAATGTTCAGCCAGAGACTGAGGGGGACAGAGGATTCTTCTGTGAAGTCTGGAAGGACTTGGAGGGGACCTTTGATGACTGGGGTAGGGCCCCCACCCGCATGCCGGGGTCCACCCTGAAAGTCCTTGTGTGGTGGCTGGGCAGTGAAGATGTGGAGACCCACTGATGCTGACCTGGCTGAGGCCCAAGATCTGGGTCACATGACTTGTCATTCACACAGGCTGATTTTTGAGAACAAAAGGAGGTGTTACTAATAGTTGTATTGAAAATGGATGTAAACCAGCACAGTCTCAGACAAACCAGGTCATGTGGTCGCCTTGGTCACAGGGAGTCACAGGCTCAAAGCACCCACTGCTGAGGAGGGGAGGAGCCACCCACTCTCCCATTTCAGAGGCGGAAACCAGGGGGCAGAGTGGGAAAATGTGCTGCTCAGACGTGGCCGGGCCGCCTGAGTCATGCACACACTTTTCTGAGGCTTAACTCGAAAGAATCCTGCGTGTGTGCCCCTTTGAAATGCCAAGGCAGGGAGTTAAGTGGGACTTTATAGTCTTCTCTCCTGAAATGCCACAGCCAAAGAGTCAGATCAAAGCTGACCTTCTGGCCCTGAGCAGTGTAGCTCAGGTGGTTGGGTGTTGTCCCACAGAGCATGGGTCACGGGTTCAACTCCCAGTCTGGGCACATGAGAGAGGCAACTGATCGATGTTTCTCTCCTATTCTTTCTCCTTCCTTCCCCTCTCTCAGAATAAATAAATAAAATCTTAAAAAAAAAAACTGACCTATGTCTTCTGGCTCTTACAGCTCACTAAAAAAATATCCTGAGCCCAGCTAGCTACTGGGGTGAGGCAGTCTCCTCGAATGTTCTCCCCGGTCTGGGTCTTCATTCATCCCACAAGTGTTTCTGCAACACCAGGCAGCATCCAAAGTCCTGGTGCATGGTGCTGTGGGTAGATATGCCAGCTGTCACAAGCAAATGTGACTGGGAAAGGCCCGAATGACATTTCAAGGGAGCTTTTGTACTCTCCAGTTCACTAATAAAGGGGGAGAGGTGCATGGGCTCCCTGATTTGTATATATTTTCACTGCCGAAACAGAGTGAAGCCTTTTCTTCCCCACAAAATTTCCCAGGGTAAAGTCATTATTTCCATTTCCACTTTTCCTTTTAGAAAACATGCTTTTATGGTGCAGACTCGCTCCCCCAAAGCTGGGTGGGGCAGTTGTCCAAGGCTTCGATGTCAGGAATACCATGTATCTTTTAACGATTCTAAGATACTTAACTCCCCAGCCCCCTCATGTTGTGGTCTTTGAAATCAGATTGTTCTTGATATCTATGGAGTCTTAAAATCTTTGAGTTCCGCCAGAGAGGCCTGCAAGTGCTCCTAATGGTCACCAGGGGGCAATATCAACCAGGGACAGCTTTAAATATAAATTCTCTGAGGTTTTATTTAGTACACAGACAGTGAGCTCAGGCAGCAAACCTACATGGACTGCTTTTTGAAGTTTAGATTCTTCCAGAACTCTTTTTTTTTTTTCCTTCATCTGACCAATGCCAGGGTAGGGGAATGTGGGTTTCCTTTATCCTCATCTGCTGGGTGGGTTTTGTTTTTTTTTCCTGTTCATTCTTACACTGGAGGTAAAAGCCCAGTTTACTGGGGGCTGAGGGGTGGGGGAGGGGTCCTCTTAAACTCCCCACTTTGGTCAGTTTTATTAGTGCTGTACAGAAAATGGCATAGCCCCCAGTCGAAAGTGGCTTAGAGTCACTGAAATATGGCAGCTGGATTTTTAGATCCGTGACCTCCACTTCACCGCTGAGAGGCTCCTCTTGCCTTTTGTAAGTGGGATAGCAGTGTGTTTCCCGAAAGTGCAGTAAACTGACACACACACACATAACACCAGGCTCGGAGTCATGCTCGCTGGACGGCTCACTAATTCTGGCATCCTGTGGGTTTAAAGGCCCCGCTTCTATTTCGGTAAGGCCCAAGGACTGTTTCCTATTTCATTTCCCCCTCAAACCCCTGCTCTCTGCCTGGAACCCCATTTAAGGTTCAAAGGGGAAAAGGAGAGAGGATGAAAGTAACACAGGCTTATCTTCTTGTACAACGGTCTGGGAGGACAAGTCCCCAGGACAGTGTGGTGACCAGACAAGACCCTGGCTTTGGGGGTCACTGTGGGCTCAGATTGCAGCCCCTCTATGATAGCTGGAGTTTGGATTTCTCTGTCAGTTTCATTTCACCACTTAGAGAATGTGGCTCCTAGTAACGTCTACTTCTCACTGTCCTTGTTACTCTATCTGTGCAGGCAGCTTAGACTAGCACATGGTGCTGGGTAAACACCATGGTTGGTTGTTTATTTCATTCATTGTATCTTCTGCTCAGTAGTAACGTAGCCCCTAGAGAGGGCCCCAGAGCAAGCAAGAGTTAGTGAGGGGTGTCTCTGTGACACTGGGGGTGAACTTTCTGATGTGCCCCAGTGCCCTCACCCTGGGGACCCTGTGCCATGCAGCACACACTACATGGCTGGATTGTGGTGGGTAAATCCTGCCCTTTGCTTCTTCTAGAAGAACCTTCCCTGGCCCAGAGGTCAACCTTAGACATCCTGTGCCTCCCCAGCTCCATTCCTACCCCAATACCAGGTATCTGCAGACGAGATTTAATTTAAAAAACATTAGAAATCATGTTTGCAGGGTTCAGGTCATTAGTGAATCAAGTATATCTTTACAAAGAATGAATAAAAGGGTTTTGTGTAGGTCTGGACACTGGCAGACACCGGCCTTTACAGCAGCTAATTGAGGAGATTCTTTGCAAGACCAGCCTGCTCGTCCTAGCTCCTTCAACATAGCAACCAGGAAAAAGAAAATGCATTAATTTGGACCTTAAGCCCCCAATTCTATTACAAATCAGAGACGTCCACCTGCCATTTGGCACAGGGGTAGGAGGGGAGGTTGTGAGAAGCAAAATGTTTCATCTTCTTATGTTGGCACATAGACACAATACACTAAACTGAACTGCTGATGAAGATATTAATTTTGGAGTCTGCCACCTTTAGGGGGTTACTAGACCTCATTGGGAATGGTGCATGTGCATAGCAGTGTGAATTCTCCAAACCGAGGAACACAGAATCTCCCAGGAAGCTGACCAAATTCCCAAAAATTTGCTCACTGGGGCTTTACAGAGTATCAGATCAAACTCCTGAAATTTGCTTGCAAATACCCTGCTGCTCTTGTCAAAGCTCTTGCAGGTACCAAGCACCTGTGCTCAGTCAAGGGAGGCCTGTCGGTGTCCATTGGTACAGAGGAGCAGCCCAGTTCGGCAGGGACAGTGCCTCCCACAGCACTTTACAATTTAGAGCTGGAGAGAGGAAGGGGTGTTGGAAAAGTCATTGTCAGTATGGCAATGGCTGCCGTTTTTGGACACTCCACCTAACAAAGGCATTGCTTGAAGCTTTCCATGCTAACCTGTGAAGGAGACATGGTCATGATCCTCACTGTATGACTCATGTTCAGAGAGGCTACTCCACTTTTCAAAGGTCACACAGCAAAGCAGTAGCAGAGGCAGATTTCAAATCCAACTCTGGGTCCACAACCCATCTTCTTCCTATTATGCCTATATCAGGGGCCAGCAGGGAGCTGGGAAAATGGGAGAACACATGTCCCCTACAAGCGAAGTAAGACAGAGTTTATCACTAATGCTTATGTGAAGTTATTGGATGCCTTCATATATATTACATTATAAGGGTTGCAACTGATGGGAATTAACCTAAAAGCAAAGGCAAGCGGGTGCTAATGTCGCTTGCATCGATAATATCAAAGTGGAAGGAATGCCTGTCATGCCCACTGGGATAAAGGGCTCCTTATTCTTTCTGTTCTCTTTTCCTTCAAGAGCCACGCTCGAGGCTCTTTATTTGAAAGGCATCTCCTTTCATGGCCTTCAGTCTACTCATGATTTTCAAACAGAAAAACAAAAGACAATACCAAACCAAACAAACGACGAACAAACCACAAACACACCAACCGAAACCACAGCCCCTGGACTCTCTCTGCGTTCCCGCGAACATTTATGACAATTCACTTCAGAGAAAGAGCCGCTCCGGAGACCCAGGTCTACCTTGTGCTCCAGGCTGGAGTCTTTAAACATCAGTGAGAATGGCTTGATATGCTCTCTTCTCAATTTATCGCCACTCCGCAAGTCGATGGTATGTTCTATGCGCTTGTTAATTTCCTCAGGCCCCGACTGGACATGCAAAGCTTGTGCAAGATGGTTTGGAAGTAGATTTATTGAATTTCTTGTTAGGGCAGCCAGAGTCTAGGGGGAAAGCACATGCAAACACAATAAAACTGCTAGTCCCCTTTGGATTAAAAAGAAATGCAATGTTTTTAGATTAGGTTGCATTGCACACAGTAATAGCATTCCATGCAGTTGTATTCAGTGAAACCTACAGAAGTTGGTAAGTTAGCATTTAGTTTAGAGAAACACAACCTGGTAAGTTAGCACATCGAGAGGGACACGCCCCTTTCCTCTGTATAGGTGCACTGAATTCTTTTGGTTCAGTTATCTGGAGAGTTGTCAGCTTGGAAGTGTTCATCAGGACCGTTTCTCTAACCAGTCACATTTCTGGTACGAGAGAAAGAGAACCAATACAAACAATGCAAAGTAAAGTATATCTGAAAAGCCCACAGAAAGGATCATCTCCAGCCAAGTAGATTCCACATTTTCGTGTGGTCTTCCCTTTAATGGTGGTGGAGACTTGGGGACACGTGACTTGCATTTTTTTCCTTAGCATTCCTCATGGACATACAGCCAAGTGTGCCAAGATCTCCTTGAACTTGATAGAGATTATTAGGTTTTTACATTTGACAAATTTTTTTTCCCTGTAGACCATTATATATCTATATTTTCATATAGATATATGTGTTTAATCTCCTTTAGGAAAAAAATGCAAGCAGTTGCAGCCTCTCCATTTCACAGGGTTAATTAACCAGCAGGAGGTGTGAGAAGGCGTGGCCACTGTGGCCAGTCACTGGGTATGGCTGCATGGATGCAGAAATAGTGTTAGCTTATGCAGACATACCAGGTTTGGCAGGGAGGCCCCTGTCTCTAGGTAATTCAGTGCAGGTGACAAGACCAACCGGCTGGATCTAGCCAAACGCAGTGCTCACTTATAGCTCCAACATAAGGCAACTTCTCTGACAAAAGGTGGGATTACAGCTGGTAGGATATAGGCACAGGAATGCTTAACCCTGCCTCCGAGAAATTTCCTTGCATGGACACAGGGGATGGGGTGCATCTGTAGAGTGGGGCAGTGAAAACTCCCTGCCTCCCCACCTCCATCCACACCCACTGCCTCTGCTTTTCTCTGCCAGGCCCTCAGCTTGGCCATTCTCAGAGTACAGGTTGGCCTGAGAGAAGGCAATGGACTCACTGAATGGCAGCCTGTGAGAGCTGATAGCCCCTCAGAGGCCCTTCTGCACGGACATTTTCTATATCTGAGAGCCTCTGGGAGACAAGAGTCACCAGTTCATCTGCAGTCAGGTCAGATCCTCTGACTTCAGAGTCAGAGCCTGGGCTTTGACCTCCTGGAGCTTTTTAGCTCATTCCAGAAGGATTCTTCCTATCATGGTGTTAGACTCTTCATTTTCACTTTCATGGAGATAGTCCGGGTAACCTAAAGGCTGGGTCTCTAAAGAACTCCATACCAGGGCTTCCTCACTGCTAGCATTTACTGCATCCCTCATCGGCAGCCCCAGGGTGGAGTGGTAGGTACCAACATGAGTAAGTGAAGAACATGTTCTTAGGGCACTGGAGCAGTTAATTTCCACTCTGAGTTACCCCGGAGGCTACCACAGGGAAAAAGATAGATGTCACGGGGAGGTACAGCAGGACGGGAGGTAAGGAGAAAAGCTGGAGTGGAGAGAAGGAAGCAGGGACCAATGTTCCAGAAAATGAACCAGCAGGATCCATGCAGGGCCAGAGAGCTGGAGCCCCTGGGATTGAATGCATTAGAACAGCGTCCCAGAAGGCAAAGGACAGAGACTGTCCTCCGCTCCATGCACCTCCATGGGCTTCCCGGGCAGAACTCTCTACAGACAGTTTAGAAAATGACAACATTTCGTTCTCTGTCTTGGAAAGGAGGTGGAAAAGACGCTTAGGCTGCTTTTGTCTGGGCATGCATTCTGGGTTAGAGATCCCCAGTGCCCCCAGTGAGTGCTGGGAGCTGGATGGGGTCCAACAGCTAGAGATCCGTGGGCATTCGTCATTCCACAGGTCCACCTCGCTCTGTGATCTGCATTTTCTCTCTTTGAACTAAATTGGGTTTGTTGACTCGACTAGCCCCTCATGTCTTCAATTGCTCTTGGACCTTTGAGTTTCATGGAGAAAGAGGGGTTTCAGGAAATATTTTCAGGACTTATTTATGTCCATCACAGCAGCAGCAGTTGTCATAACCCTAATGTGACCACCGTTTCATATGGGAACAGTAGCTTTTATAGCAAAGATGGCATAATCTCAGAATAAAATGTGGATCCTTTCCATTGAATGTTTTTAATTTAATGAACAACTCATTTAATGAGCGTCATCCTCATTTTTGTCATCTTGGTGGGCATTGGTGAAATGTCATCAGGGACTGACACTTGTCCCCTTCTGGGGCATCTGTGCCATTGGCCACTTTTGAAAGGCAGGGACCAACCTGATCTCTCCCTTTCAGAGTTTCCCAAATTCCTCCCCTCCCAAATTCCTATTGTCTGTCTGTCTATATGGCTCTTTCAAATCAGAGGAAAATCTTTTCCTTCCATCATTGCTGCCAGGTTACAGTTAAGAGCTGGGGAGGAGCCCTTACACTAACATGTCACCAATGCCGAGGTGGAAAACTCTCATCCAAGCAATTATTTTTATTCCCTGCACCCATATCCCTAGTATTTTATGCACTGAAGACCCAGTGATCTCTTTTCTTAATTACGTATGACAATTTTACCTGTCATTTGGCCAGCAATCTCTCTGGTACCTCGCACCTTTGAGACATATACAGGGTGAGGAAAAGGAGGTTTGCCATTTTGAGTACATGAAACACGAAATTTATTCTTGTATTATTGTTTATTAATTATTGTATTATTTTCATATGAACAACTATAAGCCTATTTTTGCCCCACCCTGAATGCTCAAGGGAAGATCAGTCTCAACTCAAGAAGTCAAGTAAATCAGAGTCAGGAAGGATAACCATAGGCTTTCATTCCCTGCCCCCGCCCCCATACACCACTGCAAAGCACATGTGGCTTGCAGGTGATCTTGGTTTGAAATTAACCGTGATCCTTCTCTTCATCCATTAGTAATGGCTGCTAAGATTTGACCATGTGTTCACCTTCAGTGGAATAACGCTACTGACACCAACATTACATATGCTGATATCTTCAGAGTGGCTCGTTTGTAACCAGCACTGGGACGATGTGCAATGTCTCATGTGCCTGTGTAGAGTTGTACTGGAATGGGCTCGTTTTGATAGATTATGGCTTTTTCTTTTTAAGATCTGCAACACGAGTGTGAGCAAGTTGAGATCATGTTAAAAATTAGGATAAGCTTTCGAATATGATTCCAATCCTGAATTGACCTCCAAGAAGTTGAGACTGTCCTTTCATATAAACAATTTAAAGCAGTTGGCTAGAGAATTGGAAAAACAAATGGATGAAATGGAAAGAAATGGGAAATGCCATGAGAATAACTGAATTATATATATATGTATATACATACATATATACACACATAATTATATGTATTACATACATATGTGAACGTTTCCATGTATAATTGAAGTATATATTATATACAATAATAAATGTGTACATTTGTTTATGCATTACTCTAGTTGGCATTTTCAGGTAGTTGGGAGGTCAGATTGGACAATGCTGGGGTCCATCAGAGTGTGCAGCTGAGCCAGCCTCTCATAGGAGGCTCTTCACAGAAAGGCACTGCAGCCTGAGATGGACCCTAACGCAGATCTGTGACCTCCTCAGGCATTTCCGAAATTACCTCGTCACTCACAGGTGCTCAAGGCAGATTAAAGCCCGAACGAGAACCAGAGTCCCTTCTGAACCCAAGTTTCTGAACATAGGGTTTGCCCGAGAGTCTGAGGGTTCTCGTGAAAATTACCATCAGAGGCTCTGGGTGAGGCATCCTTTTATGAACTTTGTTGGGACGGGGTTGGGGAAGTCAGGAGCCCTCTGAAAGCTTATCACTTGGTTCACGACCAGAAGACTTTTCTCTGGGGCTTGTCTCCTATCTGTGTATACACTGGAAACCTACTTTTCTACTGGTCCTATCACTTCACGGAAGGCCCTAACTTTCGGCATTTCTTAATCAGTTTGTGTCGGCAGATAATTTTTGTCCCAGTAAGGTTTCAGGCTGAAGGCGCACTTTCTAGAAACATCTAGTCTCGTTGAGTCAAAATCACTTTAACAATTCTGGATCACATAGTCCGGTCTCCAAACACCCTCTAAAGCATCTCTGTAGACATTATAAATCAACCTACCGGTTTCAGTGCTGAGGTCTGGGGAAGTCACCACCCTGTCTCATCACGAGATCCTCCTGATTAACCCCTTCCCCAGACTGTGTTCCAGGGCTCCTTGCTCACAAAATGGTGCTGTGGACCAGTCAGCGTGGCAAAGGCGGATTCATCATTTGTATACTGCCATGCTCTTCAGCACCCTCCCTGAGAGGACAGCCTTAACCTCTGCTGTTGATCTCTCTGTCCTCAGTGTCTACGGCAGTGCCTGGCACGAAGGAGCCGCTCCGTGTGTGTTTGTTGACTGAAAAAATTCTGCATCCTTCCACCACAGTCTCACAGCACACATTACAGAAATAAAGACACCATAAGTTGTGCAGAAATGAGACTGGTAAACTCTGCTTTCTCCAAACTTCTGTGACCACAAGGCCCCCTTCACTTGAATAACGTCTGCGTGTTCCACAGAATACCAGTTGAGAAACAGTGCTCTCCAGTTCTCTCCTGCTTTTGTTTGTGCCTTCCACCCAGTGGACCTGTTTCTGCTCTCTGGATTAGATCTACGATGGGGACTCTGAACCCCCTGGAATTTATAAAACATTGTGCATTTATTCTTACATGTTTAAATTTCAGTCACCTTTAAAGTACTCTCCATTTGATGCAATATGCCCATTTTCTCCACTGCTCAAAACAGTTTTTGCACTTATCAATTCTGATACCTTTTAGTGCTTCTGTCTTTTTTTGTTCTGCTTCTTCCACATTGGCAAAATGTTTTCCCTTAGAGGACTTTTTTCATCCGGGGAAACAAAAAAAGTTGCTTGGAGAGAGATGGGGTGAATAGGGAGGGCGGGGCATGGGGGTCCTGCCATGTTTGGTCAAAAGCTGCTGAACCCTGAGTGTGATCTGGGCAGGTGCACTTGTGAATCACCCATCACAAAATGGGCAAATACATTGAAAAATTTTTTAAAAATTCACTGAAGCCAAATGCAGCTTCTCACAACAATGCCAGCTGGTACATGGATCCAGATGGGTTCCTAGGACACTCACCTGGCTGGGGAAGCCTATCTTGTAAGGGGCCCACCCTCCAGATGATACTTCCAGGTTTTGGGGGGTCCCCTCTTGTATTTGTCTTTTTCCATGTGCCCCCCTTTAGTATCTATAGTTTTCTTCCTCAAGCTGGTGGCTTTGACCTCCCAAGTTGCTCCACAGTGACATGGTTTCTGCATCTGGCACACTGTAGAGCGTGCTGCATGCACAGAAGGAAACCCAGTGCAGAGGGCATCTGACGTTGTGCTGGAGCCTGGAACCTGCTGCTGTGTGATGTATAAACACTTATTCAGTCCATTAGAGTCTATGCATTGGAACAAGCAGCATTCGACTGCCTGTCCTGCTGCTACTTAAAAAAAACAATTCAGATGCTACCTCCTCCAGGAAGCCTACCCCAAGTCTACACTTATCCTTGGCACAGCAGTTACTGTGAGGTATGATAGTTGCCTAATTGTGTGTTTGTCTGTCCCTTGACACTCTGGTCTCTTTGTCAGGAAGGTGGTTTTATCCATAACTGAACCTCTAGCATCTGGCAGATTTGGTAGGTTCTTAATAAGTGTGTGTGGAATGGATGGATGAATGGATGGATGGATGGATGAAAGGTAGTTCCCAGGGCACAGTTTCCCATCTCTTACTACTAGGAACAACTACATTCTTTTCTGTTCTTTCTCAAATGGATTCTACATTTGAAAGGATCCTATTTACCAAACAGTATTTGTTAAATTAAATAAAAGTAGTTTATTTCCCTGTTATTCAATATAATGCCTTGTTTTTGATCAGCAGGAGGTAAAGTCATCACCATGATGGTGGAATATATTTCCAGCCAAAAGCAAGAGCCTTGAAAGGCAGACTGATAATGTTTGTCAACATGACGACTTATTGAGGTTCCTGGAATCCAAGGACTCTTCTCCCATTACTACCACCCAGTGCTAGCTGCTAGCGTGCCAGAGATGGTGGACAGGAAGGCACTCACCTAGAGCCCTTTCTGGGACCAATGCCTAGACTACTGTCCACTTGAGTGTCCATTCCCACAGGCCAGCTTGAAGTGGACAGTTGAAGTCATCAGTGGAAGGGCTTTATCTTGTAGCTCCTCTGGGATGTGAACATGGCCGTCTCAAGACTTAGCTGTAGGTAGTTGTGGTGGGAGGCCCAACAGTGAGGACCAGCGTGCAGTTGATTTGGGAAAGACCCAGACTGGATGCCACCTCCAGCAGCCTCATTGCCTAGCTCTGGGGTCATCGCTGCAGGCTGAGATGGCATTTTCTTTCCCAAAGACCTTCTTGTTTGGTTCTAGTCTCTAGTGGCCTCTGTGCAAAGAAGCAGCTAAGGGCCGATGACTTCCTCACCAGCTCCTGGTCCCCCTTCCATTTCAAGTAGGGCAGTGTTTCCCTGCACCCACCTGGGAGGCCTCTGGGGCTCCACCTCAAACTTGCCACCTGTAGGGTGGGGGTTGTGAAGCAGGCAGTGATTTGACCTCTCAGGTCCTATCCCACTCCCTGCCCGACTGTTCTAGGCAAACACAAGGAGAAATTGCTAGGAGCCAGCACTGGGTCTGAATAAGAACACCTGGATGTGCCTTTAGAGCTACTTTTTTTCTTTGTGTGCTAAAACCCCAGTTCAACCCCCAGAAGAGAAGGCTCCTACTCTTTTTTGAAAAAAGGTTTTTTTTTGTTTTTTTTTGTTTTTTTAAAGAACGCTCACTTCTTGGAAAAGCTTTGAGGTAATCTAGTCTGTAATGGTTCATATTGCGGGCCTCAGAGAGAATATCTGTTGTGTTTGAAGGAGGCACAGATATTTTTTTGCTCAACTCTAGAGATGAGGAGCAGAGATGTGCTTGGATGTGAGCGGTAGTGCTTTTTGGGAAAGAAAGCTCTAAGGGGTTTTAGAGCTTTCGTTCATTGGGGTGAGCACTGAGTTGGGGGACCCTTGGGAAATGACTCCCACGGGGCTTCTCAGAACCTGCCATGTAACAATTTTTCCTTCTCATAGGAATGGAAGTGCTAGCGAATTCAACCAGTCTCCGTAAACGTGGTATGTTAGTCAAGACTGTCCCAACTCAGGGACAGTGAAATGTCACATTCGAATTACATGTCTGCTTGGTTTTTGGTTATGGCTCCTTTTTAGTTTCTCTTTTCTTTTTTTGGACATTTATGTCACCATAATCTACTTTCCAAACAAAGCAAAAGAATGTTTAATGAACTCTTACTGAGGGAGGTCTCTGGGATATCGCCACAGGAAGAGGTATCAGTAATTTTCATGATAAGCTCGTAGCTTCTGCTCTGGGAAGTGAAATAACGAGGGTCAGAATGTCCGCGCTGTTTGCTGAAGTAACAGCCAGACGTTCCCAGCAGGCCCGTTGTGGGACGCCCGCGCCCCTCTGCAGCCCGTCTTCAGTCATGAGCGGTCCACGTCAGTCTGGGGCCCAGGCATGTTGCACAATCACTGTTCCCCACCTTTAGGCAGAACTTGAGGTTTGCAGATGTTACATCTGCTAGGGAATAAAGGATGTGTGAAATCCTTTGATCGGCCTTTGTCACTTTATGTTCTGAAATTTGAGTCTGTTAATGATTAAGAGAATAAAATAATGGTAGGGAGGTGCCCCTAGTTCTGGTAGATCCCACAATAAACATTAATATGTCTTAGTTTGCTTCTCACTTGAACCCCACAACCTCACTGTTAACCTTTCAACTAATACTGACTAGCCAGATCGTTAGGACAGTTCATTCTTTGGGATTTAGATCCCAGATATGCTAGGCTGTCTTCCCGGTGTGTTTCCCTGACATCAAAGGTCTTTCTCCTGGCTTCCATTCATCGTACTGGTGGCTCTTGCCTTTGGCCACAGACACACTGGTTTTGGTTCTCTTTGGATGAGGTGTGGGCCAATGGTCAGTTGTGGCTGAACGTCCAGGCTAACCACAATTCCAAATGATGGGGTGGAGTTCTCAGGGTAGGGGACTCAGAGCCACAGGGATAACCTCCAGCATTCCAGAGTTTATCCTCAGGCTCTGGCCCAAGGACCTCAGAGCCAGGTTAATCCAGGACAAGTGGTGTCTGACACTGATTCTGTCTCACCTGGGAAGCTTGTCTGGCTCATTTGACAGATCCTCTGTTAGCTGATTCAGGGCTCCTTGCTTTGTTTGATATTATCCTCTGAGTGTCTCAGAAAGATGCTAATCTCAGTTTGAGAATGTGATTGTGCCTGAGTCATTATGCACCTGGCCCATTTTTTAATCAAAAAGAGTTGTTAAACTTCTGTAAAACTGGCCAAAACAGAACTTGGCACCTCCATTGAAATGTGGCCACTTTGAAGCCACATGGCTGGAGTCAAACTGCCCATTGAATTTTTAGCTTTTGAAATATCACATCCACAGTAATGTGTGGAACAGACACGCAAACTCCAGCACTGACCTCGTCTCAGGGTTGGGGTGTAACGAGATAGTGGAGGGACGGGGTGAGCCTAGGGGTGCAGGCAGGATTCCTGCTGTGGACATGACTCATCCAAGGGGTGCAGCTGGGGACAGAGAAGCTGACACATGAATGGTTTGGCTATAGGGTGGGAATCAAAGTCTGTACTCATAGCACTGAAATGGCTGGGCCTAAATGTCATTGGCTGTGGCTAGAGAGGTGACCACTTTTCCAATGACCAAATGACCTTGGGTTGACAATCTGAATCATTGCAGCTTATACATCAGGACCTAAGCTATTCAGTTTTCTTGTGAACAGAACAAAACAAAACAAAATATGTAGATTTTTCAGAAACATCAATGGCATGGGGAAAATGCAAGTGTGTGTTTGTGTGTGCATGTTTTCAGAACAGAAATTTGGAGGAAATTGAAATATAAGAATTACCTAAACTTTCATCTTTTAAAAGATTCCAAAGTAGCTCTTTATATTTAGGATTATGAAATAAGTATAGTAACTCCTCATTTAATGTTCCTGATAGGTTCTTGGAACTGCACCAAAAGGACATAAAACCAATTTTACTAAAGGCTGATTCATATAAACCAGAGTTAAGTTCCTAGGGCATCTCCTCAGTGTTATAAGAAAATGGCTTGATTCGAGAACGCAGTAGACTGTGAGTTGCTGATCAATTGCTCATATTTATCGTTTTAAGTCTATAGGTCTGAGTTTTTTTCAGACTCCTATTATACAATTTGATAATTAAATTTAGTTGTTGGTGCTTTCCTTCATTTTGTTGCAATGAGCTACAAACCACTGTTCTTCAAGAAGCCAGTCTCTCTCCCTCGTCACCAGTTATGATGGGACAAAATAGGGGAAGAGAGGAGATGACCCAGATTAGGGTTAGACAAGTTTCTGGCAGTTATTGGCCACTGGTGACCAGAGCTTGCATGTTGTACACTCCCCAACTTACGTAACGTGTCCAGACTGCAGTTCTCCCTGAGCCACCAACTCACCTCTACCTTGAATTCTTCCACCCTAGTTTATCCCTGTGACATCAGAGGAAGAAAGGATGATCACTCAGAGCTCTTTGGATTGCCTGCTTAATCTACTCAGTGCTCCCAGGAAGGCTTCACATCCACTTGTCTTTCTGAAGAGAGTGAAAAACCCGACCCTACTAATGATTCTTCCTGGCCGCACTCAGCAGCCCTCTTCAGAGACGGGGCTGAGGACAACCTGGGGGGCTTTGCTGTCAGCAAAAGCTGTGTTACTGGGAAAGTGAGGATTTACTTCAGGGTCATGACCGAAGCTCTTCACGTTCTCCTCCCCCACATCCTACAAAATGTCCCATGCAGTGAACATCGAAACTGAATCTAATGTCCAAATGGTTAAAAATAAACTGCCTATTGAGAAATATGTGCCTGTGACTCCCTGCTCACTAAGATTGAATACAGACAATTCACTATTTGGCAGCTCATCACGGGAGCAGTAACCTCAGAAAACATACCTTCTTGAAGACCAGTGCCCAATATTTGGGGTGTTTTTAGAGGTAGGGGTTTCAAGTCAGAGTTGTCTGTGGGGAAAGAGAAGTCTGTGTTTTGGTCTTGATGAGTAGAAACCAGGAGGAAAGGTTGCCTCGATGTCCCCCTCTGCCTGGGGTCTTATGTTCTCATCCTTGGTCTCATTTCCCTGCTTGTCTGTAGATCTCAGCTCAGCAGCCACTTCCACAGGGAGGTCTTCCCAATGACCCTGGATCAGTTTTCCACCCTCTGCTACACTCTGCTGCTGGAATGACAGCAAGTTCGTACTGGTCCTGATGGCGTATTAGTGATACCTCCGCACTGTGAGCTCCTTGACAGCCCAACCCCTCCTTCCTCTCTCTTTTTCCCTGCCACCCTGCACAATGCCTGCAGGTGATAGTTACTGAGTAAGTAGTTGATAAATGGGTGACTGAATGAAGGAGGGAGTGAATGAACATCCTGCATGGGGTACTGACTTGCCCAAGTTGAACGACAGAAGCAAAATGAGTTGGAATCCAGGCATTCTTTTTCTCGTGGGCATTTCTATGCACAAGAAAGGAGCCAGGTACTCAGCTTGCACCCCATCCTTTAGAGGCAGAAGGGAAGAAACCAAATCCCAGGGATCAACATTACTCAAGAAAAGAAAATTATGGTCATGGTGAAAACATGGCAAAAGATGAAAAACGGCGAAGGATGTTGATGTTCGCACTGATGCTTGAGTGCCTGTCTCCACACAATCAAAGCTCAGTTCCCCAGAGTGCTGAGAGAAAGGGGAAATTTCATTCCCTAGTTAGGTGAGCTATACTTTTTTTTTTTAAACTCTTGTTGCTGAACTTGATATCCATGTTTTCAGACAGTTCACTAGGAGAAGAGTTATGCTGAACTGTTATTCTGCACGAGGGTAAATGTAAACAGCAGGTATCCCCATTGCTTCCTGGTGAATTATTTGTTCTCTGGGCTTTGGATTCTGAAGTGGAAGTAACGCAGTAGTGTGGTCACAGACTCCCAGCAGGTGACAGAGGCTGAGAAAGTGAATGGGACAATGTCGGAGCTGAAAGGAGGTGTCAGGATCATCAGTTCGGTTTGGCTCTGTCACTGTGCAGATGGGAACACTAAGGCTTGGTTGTGGCGGTGGGGGCAGTTGCCTAAGGCCATAGAGTAGTTGAGTGGAGAAATCCAGGCTACAGTTCAGTTACTTTGAGTGTCCTTTTAGGCCTTTTCCAAATCTTGGTCCTATAGAGCTTTGCCCCAAGATCACTACTCACAGCCTGTGGGACCAGCCAGTTCACTATGAGGAATCTGGGTTCCTCAGCATCAGGTTGCCATGAGGTGATCAGATGAGGATTCTTCCATTTATTCCAGTGGATACAGTGGAAACAGGGTCTGAGGAAAGTCCCAGCTTGGGCTAATGAAGTTAGAGAAACCGAAGTACATCCCTGTGTCCTGCTTCTCAGCCCAGCTGCAGGCTCCACTCCCTCCGCATTTCCTTTTCTTCTGCTCTCAACCATCTCCCATCCAAGTGGGACCAAAACAAACGGCTGTTGGTGTTTTGTACATGGATGTGAGAGACTGCCCAGCTTGGCTGTTTTCCATACCAGTCCTCGTCCCATCAGCACACTAGGGGGAGGAGAAGCTACCTGGCAGGATACAACAAGCTGGAGCAAAGTCTGGTCACTTCCTAGAGCTTGCACAGAAAATTACTAACCATCCCTGGTGAGTGACTGACCTGTCTTCTGAAGGTGGACACACACATACACCCTGTCTTTTAAGACTGACCTGTAAACAGGGCAGACGGTGGAAATCCAGCATGTGTCTATCTCCAGGCCACAGAAGGGAGACGGTGTGGCCAGATGGGAAGTGTCGGGGGTCAGACATAATTGGGTTCTCACTCTAGCTTCGTTATTTACAAGGTACCTGTCCCTCAGGGAATTCATTGATCTCTACGAATCACGATTTTCTCATTTGTAAAGCAGGCACATCACACTCACATTGTAAGGTTGGGCTGAAAATTAAGTAGAAAGAATGTGAGTGACATGCCCAGCATGGTCCCTGGTCCCGAACTCTCTACTTCTATTAATGCTAGTGACGCTGTGGAAACTTCTCCATCCTCATGGCAAAGAAGCACATTTGCTTTCTCTTTGGTTGCATGGAACATAGAAATTCCAATCGTGTTGTCAGTATTTACCATGCACACATTGACTTCATGATGACAATAACGACCAAGGGCAGTCGATTTTGTAGAAACGACTGATAGATGCAAAGGAAGTACCAAATGCATGCTTTTCTCCAGATGACCCCTTTAAAAAGCCTGGAGGAGTAAAAGAAAACTGCCCAGATTCTGATGGCATGATACATATGGAAGGGATGGATGGGACGATGGCAAGGATGTTACAGGATGTGAGGGACAGACCCTGGGCTCCGAGAGGGACTTCGCTTCTAAAAGGGTGGCTCCACATTCTTGGCATATCGCCTGTCATAAAAACCATGTAAAAGGGATTCGTGTCCTCACACAATACACTTCACGGAGACGTACAGCTTTATCCTTTGTATCCTCTTGTGAATCATAATAAGTCTAAGCACAGTTTATCCATTCTTGCCCCTGCAATCCATTTTCTACAAGGCAGCCAAAGAGATCTCTTACAAATCTAAACCAGGCCATGTCACAGCCCTTCTGGAAACCTTCCTATTACTTCCCTTAGAATGAAGTCCCAGGTCAGCCAAGCTTGCAGGATCAAGCTCCCCTGTCCTTCAACTTCATCTCTAACCCCCTTCCTCCTTGCTCACTATGCTCTGGCCCAGCAATTTCCCACCTTTTTCATTTTGTAGTGCACATAAACTAATTCCTAAAATTCTTGCATGTCAGGAGTCAGGGATGGAAAGCAGGAGTGCAGAGGGCTTCCAAGAGCAATCTGGATACCACAACTCAGACTGGGTTGGCCAGTAATTTTAACCTAAATGGACACAGATGGGGGCGGAGAAGATGCGTGACATCAAAAAAGGGGAAGAATCTTCAAGCATAGACAAGGACTGGAGTAATTCTTAATGCAATAGTTGCTCCTCCAAACCATTGATGGACTCCTTAGATGGGCCACTGGGAGGAGACAGGGGCGGAGTTGGGGTTCTACTTGGAAATTCAGACTCCTTGCTCATCAACTGTGACAAGCTGGCTTTTGACTTCATCACCTCATCAAATCTGCCTCCTGCCAATGATGTCCTTTCCTTCAAGGCCTCTTGGCTACACTGGACACTGTTGATCACTCCCTCCATCTCAAAATGCTCTGCCCTCTAGGCTTCTATAACATCACACCCCTCAATTCTTGTCTCATCACTTTACTTCCTATTTGTCACTGTCAGTCATGGGATCACTACTCTCTTTCATCTTCCATCTGGCATCCCTCACGATCTATCCTGTGTCATCTTATTGTTTTATTTTACACATTCCCTATCATGATCTCCTTTAGTACCATGGCTTCGGCTAGCATGCCAATTCTGATGATTGCCAGATTCACTTCCCTTGCATGGTTCTTTTATGCCTGAGCTCCGGAAGTGAGTGTTCAGGAGCCGTCTGGATATCTCCCAGAGGTCCATCTGGACCTCTCCCAGGCATCTCCAGCTCAGCATGTTCCAAACTAAGACCCTAGTGTTTCCCACCAAATCTCCTTCGATTCCAATATTGCTTATTTCAGTGGGCAGTTCCACCATCCACCCAGTCGCCTAAGCAAAAAATCTAGACGTTGAACTTGACTGATTCCTCTCTGTTGCCACCCACATCTCTCATTTCATTCACTCATTCAACAAATGTCATCAAGCCCTGTTACTTGCCAGGTATTGTTCTAATTTGAGCTGAACAGTGGGAAGTGAAACATATAAACTACTGGCTGGCTTTACCTCTAGAGCGTTGCTTTTTGGTGTCCCTCCTTTGATTACTACTAGTAGTTAGCATGTACAGGATGCACAATTAGTCTTCATTGTATGAATAAATGAGAATGTAACTATCTGAACATCCACTATCTACAGAGCACAGATTATAGCACAGAATACCAGAGCTATTAAAAATATTTCTAAGCACACATTATGAATCAATAGAAGCCCAAACATTTGGCCAGTTCAGCTGGAAAACCCCCAGTGAAGCATTAGTATGTTTTACGTGTGACAGACAAACACTCGGATGGTCTGGGCTTTCTGTGGAACTGGCTGGTGTTTTGGCAGAGCACAGTCTCAGCCAGACCAGCCTGAATGTCCTCCAGGCACAGGTGAACCCTGACTTCTAGAGCGAAGCGCAAGTGCAAACTCTGAGAGCTTGTGGCTATTTACATTGACTCAGTCACTTCCTAAATCTTATCAGTGCCAGTTAGTTAATGTGGATGCCAGCACACATTCACTGGCTCCTACGTCTTTGGGCATCGAAATGAACTGAGACTATTCACACTGAAGATGGCACACGTGGGGTGAATCCAGGCAAAACTCAGGCCTCGTGAGAGATGCATGGTATGGTTACTGACTGGCAAGGACATATTATATAATAACTGCTTAGTGATATCAGCAAGTAGTTTTAGGAAATGAGCAAAGAAATATTTCAGATATTCCTGCACAATTTTACCAGATCTATCAATCACAGGATAAAATCAAGCATCTCCACCTGTCTTGGTTTTCAGTCATTAGTAGCAAGGTGAGGTACAACTGAGATAAGAAATAATTAGGAATTATCCCAATTTCCACAATCAGCTTAAAAAGAAGAGTTTTTCGAATGGAAACACCAAAAAGAAAAAGAAACATAAAAAGAGAGAGACAATTTTACACAGTTACTGAGGCATTCAAGGCGAGGCACACGTCTTCCTTCCCAGTAACCAGCTGAGAGGGCCCTGTCGGCTGGCCACGCACCCCCACCGGGAAGGACACAGACGCTTCTTTTATATAACAGCAGATTGTACCATGCACACCAGTTCAGGGTTGGAAAGAAGGAGGCACTGAAATCAGTGATGACTTGTGTGGGCATGATTTTGGGGAAAACTGAACACTTACAAAAGAAGAGTAAGAACCTAAGGGCAGACTGTTGCAAAGCAGGGGAACTGGGTTTGACTTGCACCTTCCCCAGTGGGATGTGGTGCACACATTGCCCCTTAGCTCCTTCACGCAGAGCTGAACGGAGACAGAGGGTGACCGAGCCTCAGCGTGCCCCCGCCATCTGTCAGATGCAGAAGGCTTTCAGCATTTTAACCTTTTCCATTTTAAATGTCTCCAAGCAGACAGATTTTTTTCTTATCTAAAAGTTAATGAGAAAAGTTCAGGTCCACGGATTAAAACAATTAACCTACCCAGGGCTTCAGGAGGCTCCTGACACTCTTGGTTTGGATGATTTACTTCCAAGTACTCCCAGCTTTTGCTTGGCCCAGAAGCATGTCAGAAACTGTTTATAAGCCTTATGTATTGGCTTTTTCGTGTTTGTTTCTTTAAAAAAGGACAGTGGAGTTATACCATTTAACGTATATGAATTTAACTATATGTGCTTGGCACAGATGATGAAAGAAGAAACCCACAGTTGAGCAGGTGACCTGCCCATGCTCTGAACAAGCACTCCGGGGACAGGAGCATCCCCAGATCCACTTTGGTCCTCTCCCGTGATCAGCCTCCACCCTCCAGTGCCTCTCAGAGTCTGTGCGTCTCATTGGATTTAGCGGAATCCTGGCAGTTGAAGAAATAATCTGAAAAGTAATTTGTTGATCGGTGATCTACACCTTATATACTGACTTCAGAGCTCTATCCCTCCTGTACGAAGCAAATTCACAATTAATAGGAATAGAATTATGTGGGTGGCTTTGAAATTTCATGCCACTTCTGAGCTCTCTGACTTTCACCTTGGGCATCACTTGGTGCTGCTTCTAAATTCCCAAATCAACAGTGTCCTCCTGACTTTAAACTACAGAGGGCAGCTCGGAACTCCTGGCCTGCCAACCTGGAGAATAGCATTCTCACGGACCCGATCATCTGCTTGAGCTGCCAGTTTAGTAACATCAGATTTCTCTTTTCCAGCATGAGTCACTCACTTTTTTTAAAATTATAATTCAGCTGCACATGACATTTATTTTTAGTGAGGTCAAAAAATAAAAAACAAAAGGAGAAGGCGTTGGGACCACTGGCATTTCTGGCATTTCCTGACATGGCACACAAAGGTTAATTCTGTCCTGAGGAGACACATTTGATCATTTTCAATTATGTCACTGGGCAGAGATAAGGTTAAAGAAACATCAGTTTTCCCTGGTGAGGATGCTCTGGGCATGCATTTGGCTAACCAGAAGAAGGACGCCAGGACTTACGTTCTGTTTCCCCACTATGTTGTCGAAGGGTAGTTCGGGGCTCCAGGACCCTTCTGTGAACGTCGCCCCGCTGTTTCTCCTGTCTGAGCAGCTCACTGACTCCTTGACGATGTCTTCGGGCAGGGATAGCAGACTCTCCTCGGGCTGCTTAATTAAATAGGTCTCTATGTTATGCTTCCTCAAGAATTCGTTCCTCTCTTTCCCGTGGCCCTCTTCCACGTTGTAGTCACCGTTGAGGCAGTCGAGTGTGGCCTTGGAGATGTGAATCCTCCTGTGTACATAAAGCATAGGTCATTATAAATTCTGGACGAGGCTGGCAAAGGACACGCCGATTTTTGTCCTAGGCAAAGCTAACATCAAGGTACTGTGAGGACCTGCCCCCAGGGACAATGTATGTTCCCCTGAAAAATCAGGAAGAATAAAATAGAACCAACGTCCAAGCATAAGTCAACGAGCATGGCGTTGCACTGCAACCTCTGATGAAACGCTGCCCTGCTGAGCCACGTGTCAACACTTTTTTTGGCTTTTCTTGTGGCCGTCAGCCCTACCTCAGTGATTCTTTTTCAGTGCCATGCATTATTTTGGGAAAACAAGTTCCACAAATGTTTCTGAACCCAATGGCAATTATTGTCCAAAGTCACCATGCAACGATGACAGTTCTCTTAGTGTCCTGCCTCTTTCTTCAACTTGTCTAAGATCTCTTTAAGAATAAAGGCAGGTCTTACAAGTCCACAGAGCTACATGGAAGGTCTTCTGGGAAAGCCACTGTAAGATGCAATTTACCCTGAAATGTGCCCATTGCAAGGGGCAGAGCACAGAGCTGTGGGCACGAGCAGGCCAGCAGCTGGCCAGTCTCACTCACAAGGTGAGTGACTCATTCTTGCTCAGTCATCAGCCACTGCAGCTCATGACTCAAGTTTCTTTTTTAGCAAAACAACGGATGACACAAAGGGCCTTAAGGATCAGACTTGAACTATGGAAATTTCACTTGATAAATCATTCTGAGAAAGTGTGTTTTTGTTCTCCTGTCTCACTCCACCAGGCGACCTACTGTGCAGTAGTGTGGTGTGGGCAGACAAGCAGGGTGGCTACAAGCATGGACTCTCTGGCCAGACTGCTGGGATCAAGATCCTGGCTCTGCCACTTACTTGCTAGCTGATAGGTCTTGGGCAAGTTACTTGACCTTTCTGAGTCTATTTTCTTATCCATAAAAATGGGAAAACCAATAGTACCCACTTCATTGGGTCACTGCAAGAGTTGATTGGCCAGACAGAAAAGGACAAGAACTGCATGATTTCACTCATATGTAGGATATAAAACAGAAAGTACAATAACAAACAAAATAAACTCAGAGACACAGGCAATAGTATGGTGGTTACTAGATGGGAAGCGGGGGGGAGAGGGATGAAGAGGTTACAGGAGGTCAAATATATGGTGATGTGAGATTAGACTTTGGGTGGTGAGCACACGATGCTATACACAGAAGATGTAGTATAGAACTGTACACTTGACACTTGTGTTATTAAGCAATGTCACCCCAATAAACTTAATACAAAAAGTTGGTTAGTGTAAGTAGTCAAAATGGTGCATGTGCATTGTCCACACTACAAAAGCAAATGTTTACATTGTTAGGAGCATTCTAAAAAATGTCATTGAGATCACACTGCTGTCGTTTACTGCTCCAGGTTCGCAGGATGCAGTCTGAGTTCTGCGAAGGGTCTCTAAGGCCTCCCCTCCCAGGGCCCCATCACTTCAAAGCTCATTTCTGACATCCCTCCAGTGTAGTACCCTGTCCTCTCTCCAGCTCGTCAAGTAATTGGTATTTCTTCAAGTTCAAGGTGCTATTTCATGTCTACTAAATTCAGAATAAGCCTTTCCCTGTGCCCAGGAGGCACCCTGCACATTGTCTATGTGACAATTTTCTAGTCCTCGATGCAGCTTAAAACTTACTTCCTTAGGCCAACGTTAGTGTTCCTTTAAATTAATGAAAGAATGAATGAATGAGGTATATGCATAATATTCTGCTTGGCTTTTGTGATTCTAGAAACAATATATCTGAGGAAACAATGAATTTTTTGAGTAATGTTTCCAAATGCATTGTACTTTTAGTACTATCTCTCCTTCCCTCGTACCCTTCTTACCCATTCTGCTTACAGAGAGAACAATTCACTGCAAAGGACATGTAAAAACGAAACCAAGGAAACTACCAATGATGCGTTTGTGATCATGTAAGGCACACTCTCCACATTTGCCAAGTCAGCCTCCTTGCACGCATTCCCAGGGTGAGATGATAGAAACAGAAACACGTAAAGATGTTTCGAGCTGTCTTCAGAAATGTGCTAAACAAACACAACATTTTCTCATGACGAATCTGTCAGTACATACGAACTGGGCCGTGTTGGCCTGGGAGAACAGAAAGGCTGCTCGGCCTCCCGTGAAACCAGTGCCCCAGACTTCTCCCCGAGCTGTCTCAGAGGCAGGCGCTAGGGGGCTGTCTTTTTCTCTCAGCCACAATGAAACTCCTACAGGGTTTCATAAAGTCTGATGGCTGATCTTGTTTTAAAGTAATTGAGTTAGATATCAAACCCCGTTGGTATTTCTGGATTCTACATCTTACTACCCTGTATTGGGGCACAGGAAGAATAATATTTGCATATACTAAATCAATATTATGTTTCCTGTAGTGAAAGACATCCCCACCTTCACTCATTACTAATTCTTCTGCAGAGGTTCTAATCAATTTACACTTCAGTGTTTTGATAGGAACTGGCTTTTAGATGTTCCTTCTATCATGGCTGTTCCCTGGAGCTTTGGAGCCGGGAACGTGCAGATGAAAGGCTGGTGATTACATTTATCTACAGAAATGAGTCGGACAACAATCTCATACATGGAATGCCAGGTAAACCCGATATCTTCTGATCATTTTAAATGCCAGGATATAACAGTTATAGTCATGAGAGTAAACGAGATCTAACAAGTTGGTACTACTTTATTTTGCATAAGTGTTATCTTGTAGCCAAAGCTATCACAATATGGCTGGCTCCATGGATTGTGTCATATAACTTCCCTTCTTCCAACAACTCTAGGTGATAGGCATTTTCCCCTTCATTTTGCAGTGATAAAACTGGCCCAGAGTCATATTGCTGGTAGGCGGCAATGCTGGGCTGAGACAAGGACTTCCTGTGCAAGGTCCTTCTAAGATCCTACATCTTTTTCATACAATAACTACCGCCAACAGTTCATATTTACTGGGCACAGGATGAAGCACATTGTATGCATTTTCTCACTTAACAAAAGCCCAAAAACAGGGGTCCCTAAAGTGTGGTATCAAGGCCAATGGCATCAGCATCACCCGGGTGCTTGTTGGGAAGACATAGTCTTTGTCTCACCCCAGATGGACTGATCCGAAGTACAGAGGGTGGGGGACAACCACCTGAGCTATAACAAACCCTCCAGGTGCCTCAGATCCCCGCTGGAGCTGAGAGTCACTGACCTGGGAACCTGAGGCTCAGAGGGTGTGTGGGGCTACGTGGCTGGTGCTGCGGCAGGGAAAGGGTTTTAGTTCAGTTCTGTGCGACGCAGGGGTCCAGACTGTCACCCACTGTGCCGTGGAGTCTGGTGCCTCCCTCTCCCTTCCCTTCCTCTTTCCTCTGTGCCAAGCATCATGCTAGGCTCTTGGGGACACATGGAGAGCCTGGAGATTCATAATAAAAGGATGGCCCTGAGCAAACTGAACTGATAATTTAACAATGGGAAGCAGTGATATGTAGTGAGGCACTTAAAAGCTGTGTTTATGTGACATGTAATTTCTTTGAGCCTCAGTCTCCCCTTTAAAGCAAGGAAGCTAATATTTACTCTGTGGGGTACTGTAAGATCAACTGATGTTATGTATTAATGATATTCAGCAGCCTGTCTAGGACATAGTAGGTACTTAACCCATGTTTAGAATCGGGGCTAAGTCTCTTACTGAACAAAAACCCCCAAAACTAAGCTGAGTTTATTCCTGTGTGTACTGATTGATAGGAATGGGAAATGACCAAACATTGAAAAAATAGAAAGAAGAAACCCAAACAATCTCAGACCATGGGAGGTTCTGTCTTCTCCCAAATAACTGCTTCTTAGATCTATACCCCTGAGTTCTGCGCACAGGAAACCCACTCTCACGAAGTGAGCTGATGACGAGGGTCAAGGAGAAGAGGGCTCTGCCCTGGCTTACCCGGGAATTCCTCCCGACTCCAGTTTGTTCGCAATGTCCACGTCCCAGGACCAGACGTCAAACTGCCACTTGCGCAGGCCCAACACACCACACAGCACAGAGCCCGAGTGGATTCCGATTCGCATGTCCACATCATGCTTCGTCCTTGACCGCACATACCTGTAGACATAGGTGAATGGAGAGAGACACACGTAAGGTGGGCACCCTTGGCCCTGGTAGCAGCCCTCATCTTTCTTACTCTGTAAGTTCAACTCCTGTCATCTCTTCCATGAAGCCTTCTGGGATTCCTTTCTCCAAACTCCTTCAGTCTTTTATCTAAACTTTTAAGAGCCTTCAGTACCCTTTTCCTCAAACCTGCTGGTCCTCTATAACCTCTGTCTCAGGGGATAGGTAGCGTCAGTATCTTTCTCGTCCCACTTGTCACTAGTGGACAAACCTGAGATAAATGACAGGCTCTGCACTCCGTGTCACCTTCCATTTCTCACCTTATTTAATTTGTACTGTTTCCTACCCTCCAATCTGCCCTCCAGCACTCTCCTTAGGTCCCCTCCTGCTTCAGTCTGGGGTCCCTGTCTCAGCCTGACCCCCTTCTAGCCCACGCTCGACAGGGTTATCACAGATACAAGGTCTCTGTCGTTCCATCACTCCCTTGTTAAAAACTCTTTCCTGGCCTCCACCTCAGAGGAGCGGTAGGTCTCCTAGAAGCAGAGTGCTGGCCTCTCAGGGCTGAGCTGGGTCATCCCCTGGGGTGCAGGAAGACACCCTTACAGCTTCCATTCATAGCTTTTGTTTTTGTCTCAAAAAAGCTGCACTGAAATTTGATACATGGGTGGGTCTTAGTGACTAGGCCGTTGGTCTGTTCTCTGACCGTGAGCAGGAGGAGGGGTCTTGAGAACAAAAAGATTTCTGCGTTGTTTCTTTCTGCACACACCTTCCTTCTTCCCTTTCAGAGTATTTCAAACAGTTTCAGTGCATGAGTCAAATGACCTCAGTTACGCAGGAAAATTCAACTGGCAGGAGATAATACTTTGAAATATAATAACTAGAAAGATCTTAAATGCCACTAGAAGTTCGATTGTTGTTTTACTTCAAATTGCTTAAAAGAGTTGTCAAAATTAAAGAGGATTTATCCATTTTTCTTTGACAAAAAAAACAAAACCCAGGGTTCCATACTTGCTGCCTTTTCTGTGACGATCGGTTGCCATAATATTCTCTCTAGCAAATCTTTTTTGGGGAAAAAACCCCAAATGAAACAGAAAACAAAACAAACTTGCTTCCTTTGTTTAAAAATGACAGTTTTAGGTGGTGAAAGTAATTGTCTTTCACAATAACGCCCTGTGTGAAAAGAGTTTTGAAGATGGAAGCTTCGAAATGTTGCCATCTCTCTAGGAACTGGCTTGTCAAACCTGAGTTCTGTCGTCCACCAGAATTCTGAGCTGCACGTTTCCTCGCATGTTTTCGAGTCTCCCAAATGAAGTGTCTGGGTGGGTTTGTACCCATCCATTACAAATGTTAGAAAGCTATTGCCTTCTGATGAGCTTGTAAGAAAAACTCAGAGAGGCCAGAGGGGGGAAATACAGCAAGACTCACACAGAACTTGTGCATAAACTGACACAGTCAAGGGGACCGGGGCTCCCCCTGCACCTGCCCGTCTTTATAAAATGTGTATTTAGAGCGGATACCCATTGGAGACAGGTGTACAAATAAACTGAATTTGGAACCTGACCTTTGTGCCCCTGTATCACAGACTATTAAGATTCTTAAAAAAAGAATCAATCATGTTCACATCCATTGCCCTCACTAAACCAGAGTGAGAGCAGAAAGATTTTAGTACAGTAATTGAGTTAAAATATTTAAAATTATTAGTTCATCATTATCCTTTAAAACCCATATTGTATAGTATGTTTTAAAACATGTGACTATAATAGAATTGATAATAAATACAGCTTCTAAATTATTATAATAATAATTATCATAATCATTTTGATAAAGAGGGAGGATCAAATGTTTAGAAACCACTGGTCCGTAGGATAGAGCGCAAACTTCCTGGTCTGGATCACAGAGCCCTTCCCGATCTGTCCTGGACCCCAGTATTAATTAGTCCTGTTTCTCCTGTGCCTGTTAGATGCCAGCCGTCCAAACACAGGCCTGCTCCCCATGTGTCTTCTCCCCCAGTGATGCTCCCTCAGCCTGGGATGTCCATCCTTCATTTAACCGGAGTCTGGACTGCAGGCCTGTCCCAGTGTTCCCACTGCATCCCCCGCGAACAATACCTGAGGTACAGTATAGTAACCGTCTGTCTCCCCCATTGCACTTAAAACTAGTTGAAGATGGAGGCTTTGCCTGGCTCCGTGTCGTACACCCTTCTGAACAACAGACTGTGTCTGGAACTCGGCCAGCGCTCGGTAAGGATCGATGGGTGAGTGGATGGGTGTCATATTCCCACCTATCTTAGCTCTTTGATAAAGAGAGTAAGCTCCTCGAAGGCAGTTTTCTGAGTAATCCTTGTGTCATCTCACATCCTGAAGGATCATGCCTCACATATAGCCAGGCTTACAAACATGATTCCCCTTTTTGGGAAAGAATGAATGAATGAATGATTCTGTGTACAAAACTGGACCTCTGTTTTCTCTGTTCCTAATACATCATTGGATTGTACAAAGTTATTTAAACAAGAGTCAAAGTCAATTGAGCTCATAAAAATATGGAAATAAATTAGACATTAGGAAGGCAGCCACAGAGATTAGAAAGAATGCTTGTAGCTAAAGGGTGAGACAATTCTTGTCCTTGGTAAAGATTCTAGTTTCCAGGCTTTGGTTTTAACTTTAACTTGTGAGTTAAAATCCATACAGTTCCCTTCATTCACGGATGATGAAAAGAGTAAAGGCCATTTGAAAAAAAATTAACAAAGCAAGAGGAGAAATAGCGCCCAGCACTTGAGGCATTTCAGTTCCGGTCAGGCGCGTCATGAAGAGAGGTCCACCAACTGCATCTTGTGCTACAGTATCCGAGCACATGGTAGGATTGCACTTTCCGGCATATTTCATGTTATTTTTGGCCAACAAAATGTGAGCATCAGTGATATGGGTTACTTCTGAGTAGAAGCTTTAAAATTGCGATTAACCATACTCCTTTTTTCTTCATTCTTCTGTGTCCACCATCAGTTGATGACCTTCGTGATGGAGCCTTCTTAACCTAGGTCCTTGAAGGAGGACAATGGATACTGGTGCCCTGCCACTCCCTCAGCCCTCCCACAGTGGACAGGAAATGAGAGTGAAAAATAAATCCTCACCGTTTTAAAGCACCAAGATTTTGGGGGATGCTTGTTACTTCAGCATAACCAGGATTATCCTGACTGTTACAATCACCAGCTTTAATCCTCATTCTTCTCATTACATGTGAGTCACTATTGTGTGGAGGTTAATATGGACTCTAGTGCCAGACTACTTGAGTGTATATCTTGCTGTGCCATTTACTAGCTATATGACCTCAGGGAAGTTACTTAACTTCTATATATAAAATGGGAATAATAATAGCATTGTCATATTAGGTGAGTAAACAAACATGAATGGATGGTTGAGAATAATGTCTGGTCTATACTATAAGGACTACTCAGTTGCTCTATATATATTAAAGAACTGCAGCCCAGGAAAGTAGAGGATTTTATTGTGGTCATATAGCTTATAAACATGATTCTAGGACTAACTTGGGGCTGTTGGGTTTTTAAACCTTATGCCCTTTGCAACGTGGTGTGTGATCCTTGGTGAATAGCTTAATATGACCTTGAGTTTCAATAGTTGTAACACAAAGCTCTAGCTGATTGCTTTGCGTACAGAGCCTTTGTGAGCCCCAAAGGAGATAATGGATGTTAAAGTGCTTTGCTAACTAATTGTGAGGGGCTATTACACGGCACACCATGCTAATGCCATTAGGTAATTAACATTATGCAGGGAATGCACTGGAACATCTTAATGAAAAGACATTTAGATTTTTTTCTTCTGCAAAAGAAAAATGATAATAAGAAGACAAAATTTCTTTATGGCACTGTTTTCTTCCTTTTTGTTGTGTCTGGGATTTGACTTAAATAAAAGGTAGAAATGAAACTATGTAAAAGTAATGAATAATTTACAGACATCGATCCTTTTTGGAAAGCCTACCTGGTGGTAACACACAGCCACAAACACACACCACATGTTTCAAGATCGGTTCTCGAGGGGAGAACTTTGAACATTTCTCAAGTGCAAGTGCAGAGGGAATTCTGCTGAGTTACAAATTGTGTTCAGTTCTTCCAGAAAAGAGCCCAGGCATGTTATCTGTGCCTCCTCAGCCACAAGTGAAGAAAAAATGACTATAGACCAGCTGCACTTGAAGCATCTGCACCTCTCTTTCTCCTCCACGGCCTCTGACCTTCCGGAGGGCAGGGCTACTACCTTTGATTTCCACACGCCCAGCACTTAGCATGGTGCTTGGCACAGAGGTATGGTCAGTGCTCTAAGGAGGCCCCGAGGTAAGGGCAAAGCTCAAAGGCTTTCTTGCTTTGTAACCCTGTGTTGCCCCAAGATGCTTCTAAGGGCCCAGGGGAACAACAGAGGTGCCTCTGGACCTGTAAGGGGGTGACCCTCCACATGGTCCCTTTCAAATAAAGCAGCTTTGCTCTCTTGCTTTTCATGTGGGGCTACTAAGATTTCTTTTAAATAAAGAATTCACTTAATAATAGTTATTTTTTTGCACCTCTATATCAAGCAGGGAACCAATCTTGCAAAAATGAACTAGCCAAAGATCAAAGATGTTATGGCTTTTAATTGAACTATTAAATACAAATGCTTGGTATGTGGGAGAAGATGAAGAACCTTAGAATTTTTCTTTCAATTTAAGTGCTTTAAATGGTTCTTTTTGCCCAGTTAATTCATCTACAGAAGGGGCTGGAGGAACGCCAAGGGGAATAATCTAGTAGTCTTCATTGATCTGTAAACTTGACGCTCTCCTCTGGGAAATATATGGGCAGACAGGGGACAGGCTGCAGCAGCGTGGCATTGAGGACTATGGGATGAAGGACATCCAGCCCCTCAGCTTTGGGGGCAGAGACTGGGGTGCCAGTGCTGGACCCACCACTTGCTGGTTGTGGGAGCTGGAGCAAAGGACAGAGCTTCTCAATGCAAACCACTCTCACCATATCCCAGGGCACAGTCTGCATTAAAGCAGGCCTGGTGGGAAGCTGGGTCTCTCCACTTACTAACTGTGGGCACTGGGCTCATTGCAGTATTAGTGCCCAAGTCCCAGTTTTCTCAGGTGTGACAGCAGAAAGCACTAATCCTTTGCAGAGCTGTTAGAATGGTTTATATAAAAATCGTGTATATAAAGTACTTTACCTGGTGCAATCTGAACACACAAAAATAACAGCTACTACTAACTTTTGTTAGCAATACCAACTTATAATTACACGGTAATTGCACAGGTTGAATTGGACCAAAAATTATAAATTGATCACTCTAAAATTATGAGTTGGTCACTCTGCCCTTTTTGCTAAAATGGTGCTCACATTTGCTCTAGTTACATCAAAATAGCTTCAACCAGCCCACTTAACACACCAACTGGGCAGTTCCTAGGCTTAAATTGGTTCAAAAGGACGAACTAGTAATCAATGTAGTAAGGACTGAGCGATTGGTCCTCAGCTCACTTGAAGCAACAGTGCCCGTGAACATGCTGGGGGGAAAAAAGCGAGGGAATTAGTGATGGAGGGGACTGTGGTCACCTTGCAGGGCGTCCTTTGCCAGCATCAACCTTGCCTTCACAATACCCTGTGCATGATTCCCAGCACCATTTGAAGAATGAGGAAACTGAGTTTCCAGAAGTACTGTCCTTTAGGGCACACACTGCTACAGGTGGAGTCGCTGGAGTTTCTCCCGAGCTGTGTGAGCCTGAACCCAGCTGTCCACTTCAACTCCTCTGCAGGCTTTCTTCTTCCAAAGAAGGGTATATGGACCAATGGAGTTCGAGCTGGCTCAGCCAGAAAGGTGGATGACACAGTCTCTACCAGTTAATTCCCCAAATCAGCAGATTATAGCAAGCTCCATTCCACAGATGCCAGAGTTCACACTAAAGGGTACCTCACGGGTCTCTCACTGTCGCCTTGGGGGCTGCCAGCACGGTGGCCATGGGCCCAGTGTCCCCTTCAGCTGTGATCCATGCAATAGCCATTCCTGGACGTCAGTGTCGGTCTGCCTCCAAAAACATGGGGCCCACTCCTTCCCAGGGAGACTGAAAGCCACCACGTTATATCCCAGCATGGAAGTTCCAGTTTCCTAGAGTGCTTCATTTTGACGCTCATAGCAATTCTAAAGGTAGATAGCTATAAGCATTATTAATGTCCACGTTACAACGGGGGAACTGAGGCTCAAAGAGAATTAAGCTATATCTGCTGCCTCTTCTGTGCCGGGCGTTTTATCTTCACGATCTCATTTCTTCCTCACAACCATAGATTCTATAGAGACAGTTTGTTCATTCATTCGTTCGTTCATTCATTCATTCATTCACAAACATCTCTTGAAGACCCCTGCTGATGTAAGCAGTGAATCAAATAGACAAATCAGAAAACCAGTTCCTGTATTCATGAAGCTTACGTGAGGGTGGATTACCCCCATTTTACAGCTAAGGAAGCTGGACAGAGAAAGGCTATATCATTCACTCAAGGTCAGTAAGAAGTGGGCCCCAACCGGCCCTCATGAGGCCAGATTGCAAGCGGACACTTTGCTGGTGATACTCCCTGCAGCATTGCGCCCCTGTTTGGGGAGTGGACACGTAATGGGAAGACATGTAGATTCCTCTTCAAACCCAGTGTGGCCCTAGTGAGGGAATGTGGGAGAGAAGACCCAGCCACCCATTTCCCACCACAGAGCTTTAGCATCTTCTCTCCTTCCATCAAGATAGATTTTTAAACAACTGAGGTTCTCTAAATGACCTGTGTGTGTGCACTCTGTAATGCATACTTCTTTAAACTCACAAGCATTTCATTATGCTGTTAAATATTATATACGCCATGATGCTTAGTGGCTACCCCTTTTCCTATCTGGTAATATGCCAAAACCTAACTAAGCCTTCCTCTGAACGTTTATGGAGTCAGACGAATGTGGCCCAGGGTCTTTGTTCTGCCCCTTACAGGATCTGCCTACGAAGTCATTTATCCTATCGGAGCCTCAGATGCCTCCTCTGAAAATTGGGGGAAGTAATAGTAGTTTCCTCACAGGGTTATTGTCAGAATTAGATTAGCTGTGTCAGGAAGATCGTTTTGTATAGTGTCTGCCTGGTACAAGATGAACATTCAATCAATATTAGCTTTATAAAATTATGATTACTAGCTATATTCAATCTTCACCATTATAAATAATTTTGCAAAAAAATGAATCATCATCCACTGTAATGGCTGCATTTTTAAGAGGAATGTGGCCTTAGGAATGCTGTACTTAATGACATTGCAGAACAAGTGGAGAAAGGTGGTTTTAGGAAGAGAGAGAGAGAGAGGAGAATCAAATGATGGAGGGGCAGGAGGGAGCCTTGGAGAGAAGGAAAAGTGAAAAGGGAGGAAAAGTAGTAAGTCAGAGGATGACAAAGAAAAGGAAGGGTGCCAGGAGGCACGCAGAGAGCCTGGGCCTGCCTGCCTCGAGCGAGGGAAGCAGGTACCTCCTGGCTCTCATCCCTTGTCCTGCTACCCTGCCATGAGGATTAAGACCTTTGCTCCAATTAACCAGTTGGGGACCATCCAGCTCCTGCTTGGCATTCTGGTGTCATCCTATGGCTTTTTAGCAACTGCACTGAAAAGACCAGGTCCTGCGATTTTCATTAGGGTTCATCAAGGAAGACTTTTATAGATCCTTAATAAAGACATTGCCAGTAATGGAGCCCACCGTAAATTTGGCGTCTGCTCAACCATCAAGTGTCCCCAAAATAGACCCAGGGCGTGTGAAGAGGAGCCACCTGGAGCCACTTTCAATCTGCTTAATGGAACTATTACCTAAGCCTACTTTAATAAATTTAACTTTGTGAACAGGCATGCATAAAATGGTATTAAATGCTTCATTAGAAATAAAGCTACATTAAATTACTTTTAGCCATTCATTTAGCTAATATCATGTTTGTGAAATCAAGTATTTTTTTATGGAATAAATTTAATCTGAGGCTTGACTAAGGCTTGTTATCTTCTTATTCTCAGAGGTTTACTGATTTTTCTCCCCTTTCCGTATTGGTTCTGCTCATTTACCAGGGATACATGTGAGACCTAAGCTGTACATTCATTCTTTGGGTACCGATGTCAGATTTCAGGCATCAGAAGCAATTAATGGCTCTCCATCAAAAGGACCATAGTGGCCATACCTCAGGAAAAGACAGGGACAGGGACAGGGAAATGGTTTCCCTCACGCTTTGTGTCCTCTTGTCCTGACTCTCACTCACTCCTGAAACTTGTGATGGTCTGACTAGCAGCAGCTAATCCAGCTTTTCTAATGTGGCACCCTGTCCCCACATGCATGTGACCCACAGGGAATCTCTATCACTTGTTAGGACTGACTGGTGAATAAGGGACCAGCGTCCCGTTGAGTGTTACTTTGCCTTTTGTGCAAGAATTTTATCACCCAAACAAGGAAACTATTGGAGCTGCTGGGATCTAGAGAGCCATGGTTTAGATGCTGTCTCACAATTGAAGCACCAGCCTTTTACAGCCTCTGTAACTCTACAGAAATGCCAGAAAGAGGGACGAGGACAGACCCTGACAGAGTGGGGACTATACCGCCACAGGGATCCATCTTTGATGACAAATATACAGGGTGGCCATCTAGTCTGGGGAAACCAGTCAATAAATAGTTTATTGACACTGGCATTCCATGACAACACCTGCAACATAATGCAAAGTACAGTTCCAGACTTTATGGCTTCTGTGGAGTTTTCTGGCTGAAATAAGTGTGTTTAGGGCTGAACAAAAAATTTCATTGCATGAAAGTGATAGTTGGTTAAGACTGTTAAATCTTCTTAGATGGAGCGATGTAACTGGAATTGTCTTCCACACACATTCAGGTGCAAACGTTGTCTGCCAGGCATTCCTGAGAGTACAGGACTTGACGGGAAGAGTGGCAACTCTAGAAGCCTGAGCCGATTGCAACCAAGGCTTGCCTAAACCCAGAGTCCTCATTTATTCCTCCGCATCATGCCGTGTTGTTAACTGGCAGAATTAATGCTGGACCTCCAGTCACCTACCGTATAATCAAGGAGATGTTCAAGTATTAATAGACTCTGACTCATGTAGTTAAAAAATATCCTACTGAATTGTCTTATTCTGAAGGAGTAAAAGCAACTCTTAGTGAACTAATAAGAGAAAGCCTTGAGTTATTTCAACCTATTGAAATCTCGATTCTCACTGTCTCACTCCAGAACCTCAGGGAGGAAACCATTGATGGGATAAAATGGCCAGGAGGGACAGGTTCCTCTCCAGAAAGATAAATGATGACACTCTAATTACCTTACAGAAATCCAATAATGAACATTCGTTTCTCCTGCAGTGCCATCTCTGCGGCATATCTTTTGCTTCAGCTTAGCGTACAAACCTCGATGTAAAATTTGCACCTGACTAGACAAAGAAGATGTGGATAAATAGATAAAGAAGATCATAATATATACATGTGATGAAATACTACTCAGCCTTAAAAAAGAAGAGAATCCTGTAATCTGGGTCAATATGAATGAACCTGGAAGGCATTATACTGAGTGAAATAAGCCAGAGAGGAAAAGACAGATACTGTATATGTGAATCTGAGAAAAAGCACTGCACTCATAGAAACAGATAGTAGGAAGGGGGTTGCTGGGGCAGGGTTGATGGGGAAGTGGGGAGAGGTTGGACAAAGGTACAGACTTTTAGTTATAAGATAAACATTAAGCTCTGGGGATCGAATGTACTGCATGGTGATTATATTTAATAACACTGGAGTGTATTCTTGAGATTTGCTAAGAGAGCAGATGACTAGATCTTGGCATTTTCATCAAAAAAAGAAAAAATAACTTTGTGAAGTGATGGATATAGTAATTTCATTATGATAATCATTTTGCAATTTATGCATATATCAAATCATCATATTTTGCACTTTGAATATGCATAATTTTATTTGTCAGTTATACCTGTTAACAAATAAAAACTAAAATTAAAAAAATAAATTAAAAGGAACCTCTAGAAAGTTTTGCTGCTTAAACCTGATTTTTATGTGGTTGATAAATCACCAATTTTCAGAACTGGCAGAAACTTCAGAGCTGGTCTGGCCAGTTTCTTCATTTCATAGACAACAGATCCAAGTGATCACTCTAATGGACATCCATGGTCACCTAATGGTCACCCTGGAGTGACAGTTCCTCACTCTATTTCCTGGGCTTAGCACAGTGCCCGACACATGGTAGAGTCAACAAATTATTTGTTAGTTGATCTACTGATTGACTGACAGAATAAGGTTCACAAACCTAATTAGTTTTAGAGATGGTACAAGATATTGGGTCCTCTGGGAACATTGTTTCCCTTGAAACCAGTCAAAATGTTGGCCTAGAACATCAAATTTTCAGGGCTAAACTCTCAAATGTCCAAATTAACCATGAAGAAGCATCTGCAGCATTTTCCGTCTACCGAAGACTGATCAAAGGGAACCGTGAGCTGGAGATTATGGGCTCCTCTCTCCCCGGTACCTGGAGGAGGGAATTTCTGCATTTTTGTAGAGGGGGCAACAGGAGAGCGGGAATTTCCTGTCTCTTTCTTCAGCTGCCGACTTGGTCTTAGGGATGGTGAAAAGTTGGATTTTCATCAAACACCTCTTATCCAAGCACCACACCACCTTGACTGGGCCCTGGTCATGGGTTGGTTCCAAAAGTGGGACCCTAAGGGCCTGCCCACCAGGAGTGTCGTTTTAGGCTCAGTCTCAAAATGACCCATGTCACATCAACGGAGCAGGATCATATTTAGGGAAAGGGCTTTGGTGTCCTCTTCATGATTAGGGACTACATCACCTTCCTTGATGTCAAGAGACCTCTGCCTGAACCCTGAATGAAATCAGGGATCTGTCAGCAAGCAGAAGGATCAGGAACAGGGTTTGGGCCACCACCAAGCCCTCGAAAGGGAGGTTCCAATTCCTCGATTTTCTAGCAGGAGAATCTTCTTGTCTGTTTCTAGCAAGACACCTCTTCCTCTGTAAGATAACGGCACCAGCCACTGTCTTTGCTGTGGTCATCGGAGGATGTGATGCTTGTACTTTGGCACCTCGAGGGGAGTTCTGACAACACTGAGCTTCTGTCCCAAAGCCATAAGCAGTCTAGTTCCATAGTCGTTGACTTCAGTAACTCTGCCCTGTTGATCAAATACACTGACCAAAGCCCAAAGCACCCGTTGCACACTCATGAAGCCAACCCTGGGGGTGGCCCTTTAGTGATTTCCTATTGGCCTTAGGATAAGGTGCAACCCCTTAGTGGCAGAGAAAGTCCTGCAGACCCTGGCTGCTCCCAGCCTGAAGCCCATCTGTCACCACCTTCTCAGGTTCCATGTCCCAATTCCTGCACGTGTCTATCCTGTCTTCCAAGCTCTCAACCACCTCCAGGATCTGACTATTATCTACTCACTTTTTAGGAAACAGCTTAGACATCTCTGCTCTGGAAAGCCTTCTCCAGCACCTTGGCATGAATTAGCTGTTCCTTCTTTATTCCCCACAAGTGTCCTGGATTTGATTCATCACAGAGCTTATTGTAGCATCTTGAAATTACCTATCTGTTCATCTCTCCCACTGCACCATAACCTCCCTGAAGGCATGGGTTACACTCATCCCGTTCCTTGACGGATCCCCACAAGGACATTGGGAATACAAATTTGTTGCACAGATTATTGAAAGTGACGTACAACAAGAACGTAATGAAGCTACTAGGTTCATCTGGGAGAACTAATGGGTATGCAGTGTTCATGAAATAAGTCAGAGGGCTTCACCTTTCAACATGCATGTGATTTACCACCCAGGACAAATGGGGTGGTTTGTCTTCCCCATCAAGCACATCAGAGGCCTGGGGTTATGAAAGAGATCCCAAATTACCTGATGGTTTTGATCATGCTGAGGCCCATTTCTACACAGCAGTGGGCATGGTCCTGGCGGGGCTCCGGAAGTCCGGAAACGCAGTAGTAGCAGTCCCCTAGGATTTTGATGCGGAGACAGTGATGCTCCTGGAAGGAATAGGATGGGGAGGGAAAGGACTGAGTCAGCAGATGGGTCCATGCTTCATCGAGGCTTGGGAAAGAGGGAAGCAAGGTCAGGGGGTCTGCACCTTGGGGCCAGGAGCACCTATTATCTACCAAGGGAATTAGAGGGCATCCTAAATAAGGAATTGAAGGACTCAGAGGTGGAGTGGAGTCATGGAAAAGCACTGGTTATGACAGATACAGGACTATATCTCATGTCTGCCACATACTAGCTTTCTGATCTGAATACTCAGCATGTGGACAGGCCTGGCAAAGAGAGGACATTCAACCTGCACGCTCAGTGTCCCCTAGGAATTCTGTCCCCAGCACTGTCTTTCTTCTCAGGACATGCCTCTGAGTTCACAGTTTGAAGCAGTCTCCAGCTCAACTTAAAAGCATAAATCATTTAGGGGTTTCCATACTATTTTAGCTCTATGTTAGTCCCTTCCCATGTAGGTTAGTGGCACCTTCAGGAGAGGCTAACCATGTCTTACACCTCCTTTTATTCATTAATTAATTGATATGTGTGTTCATTGTAAAGAAACATCAATTGGGCATCTCTGATAAGGTAAGCATTGTCCCTGATATCAAGATGATTATTAATAACCAATATGATGTCCCATATATTAAATGGAGTGAAACTTTAACCCACCTTATAGGTAGGTACAAGTTTTATACCCCCTACACAGTTGAGAAATAAGACCATTTTTTGGTGGGTTCACAAGCACCAGCAAAAAGGTTCACACTGCAGTATTGAATGGGAAGGGTCTGAATGTTGCAGGTTTTAGGAGAGAACTTAAGGCAGTTGTAGTATATATAAGGGCTAAGAGCTCTGGCGGAGGAGTCAGCCTGCACAGGATCAACTCTGAGACACTCTACATCTTTCCTGTGTGTCTTTAGTTAAATTACTTAATCTCTGAGCCTCAGTTGCCTCATCTGTAAAATGCATGAGAATAGGACCTATCTCACTGTGCCTGTAAAGATTAACTAAAATGTTGCATGGGAAGACTTAGGGCAGAGCCCAGCAGAGGGGACACTAAATTAACATTGTCTCTGTGAAGGTGACTTGGGCTCCTGTCCTCATCCTTCATCTCTGGGATCACTAGTAGAGGAACCTCCCTTTTGGTTTCCTTGGTTAGATGGGTGGGACCAAATGACCTCTGAAGTGCCTTCTAGACTTGAAGCCCTAGAAGTCTGTGGGTCTATGGCTTTGTGGGTGAGAGGCCCCCCTTGGGAGAGCAGGGCCCCAGGGCAGGAGGAGGGGAGTTGCAGACAGAGAGGGCCCACTGAGATGCCAAGCTGTGAAGCACTGTGCTGGCTTCATCAAGAGTTGTGCCATTCATTTATATTTGGGTAACAAATGAATGCAGCCACTCTCCCAATACAAAACAAGTATCAGGCAAGGACAAGAGAATCAGACCCGGCTCTGGGGCTTTCCATCTTGGTCAGCTCTCCAGGATCTGGCCAACCTTCTCCAATGAGCACAGAAGTGATCTTCAGAACTCAGAGGACACACACAGCCCTCCCAGGCTTATTTTTAGGAGCGTGTGGTTCCTGTCTATTGGCTGCTCCAATGCCACTGATTTTGCAAGACAGCTGCCCAAGAGGTCTGGTCAAGAAGGGATGCGCAAGACCTTCAGCTGCTTCCTCTAGACCCCTGTAGTGTTAGGGTCAGAACAGAGCACTTGGCCCACTGGTCCTGGTAGTGTCCAGATTTGTGGAGTCCCTGGGACAGTTATTAAAAAAACCAGAGGGCCAGAGGGCCAGCTATAGGGCTCAGTTTTGTATTTTTCCAAGGAAGTATAAAAAATCCATCAACAAGCCAAATAACAACTCAACCACCGCTGACTACCCTCTTCACTTTCTAAAAGAAAAGGCCTTTTCAATACCAAAAAAGTAAAATGATATATTCCTAGACTAAAGGAAAATTCTTTGCACTAAATGAAATTAACATTAGAAAAGCTTCACTGTACTGCTGTATTTACATCTGTGTGTGTATATATGTGGGGGTTAGGAGTAATGACCCCCCCACATAGTCGAAACTCCATGTATAACATTTGACTCTTCCCAAAACTTAACTAGCTACCAGTCGTCCCTTGGTAGCTGCAGGGCATTGGTTCTAGGATCCCCCTAGAGACCAATATGCTCAAGTACCTTATAAAGACAGTCAGTCTTCACATTTGCATTCTTTCATGTATATAATACATTGAAGACCTGACTTCTTATCTGTCAATTTGCAGACCCGTTTTTCTGATTAATTCCTCTGAGCTGTTGTATGACTTTGACAGGAATAGCCAAGCAACTTGTTTTTACCAGAAATTCCTTCGTAAAGTTCAGATTAGGAGAGCCAGGTGGCTTTGAAAAAAGATATTGAAGAAGAAAAATAAAGTAGGGTGAGGGTCTTCTTGTAAATTTTATTGAGTTAGTTTTAATATAATCCTTTTCCTCTCATCTTGATGGCTTTGATGAGATAAAAAAACATCTTGGGAAATCCAGAGAATTTATGAAACCATTTGTGTAGGTAAAACTGAGGAGATATAGGCACAAATTATCAAAGATAGTTATATCGTTGCATAGGGGTAGGAGTCCACTGATTATACTTTCCGTATTGTCTGTGTTTTTGATGTTTGATTTTTACATAATGAACAAGCATTGTTTTTGTAATCAGAAAAAAACTATAAAAAATAAGAAGATAGAAGACTCTTGACATAAAAACATTAGTACTATTAATGCACCAAAAATAGTTACATTAGAAAACGCGACAATTTTATAGGCTTTCATCTAATTGTAATTGCAGAAATAACACTCGACTGTATTGCCCTAGTAAAAAGGAGCTGTGGTGAGTCCCCTTGAGCAGCCCCATCCCCCAGGCACACAACACCTGGGAACCTGGGCTGCTTTCCCTCCTGAGGCTGCTGTGCTTCCACACATCATTGGTGTGGCCATATATGACTAATTTTCATGCTCTTTGGCCATGCATTTATCATACCATGTTTACAGATCTGAGAAATCCTTTTTTTCATGCAACAACAATCTTGAAATTCTTCCTATGTCAGTACAGAAATAGCTCTCTGATTATTTTCAGCCTGTTGGTTAGCTCTCCACGGTGTTGGATTTTTCTTTACAGCAACAATTTAGGTTCTTCTAGTTTTGTCGGTAATTTTTAAAAAGGTTTAAGCTCTAATGAGGTCAACCATACACCAATAAATTTGTTCTTCATTTTATAATTTTGAAGCTTTTATAATAACGTACATATTCTTTACTCCTAATTTGGATGAGGAAGGGCAGGTAGGAACTACTTTATTTTGAAAAAAGATCAAAGACCAGGAATTGCTAAAGTTAGCCAAAGGTACCATCAAGGGTCAGAACGCTCTATTCTGAGCAGCCCTAACCATCAGGGCACGAGGAATTCAATCACACTAGGAGGATCTTTACCGGAAAGCTTTGAAGTTGCCCCTGAATTTTAATAATGCAGTGAATAAACGGGTACAGTGTGTGACATTTACATGGGAGGCGGTTTCTCTCTGATGTGTGATGTAACGGACATCTAAAGCCAAGGCTCATGGCAAGGAGATGGAGCTCGTTCTGAAGGCACAGAATCTTCGTGCTGAGAGATGCTGAACGGGGCAAGTCCAACCCCTTTCAGACAGAAGCAGAATATGTGACTTTGCGAAGTGTCTGTTGGGGGCAAAGACATTTCAAGTGGGTGTTCTCCTTTCATGGTCAGTAGACTGTTTTCCCTGGCAGGTTTATTAAACGTTTCTACCGGGGTCTCCGAAGTGAGCAAACACTGAAGCACCCGGAGTGGGGTGAACTAGGTTGCTGCTGAACGCTAGTGGTACTGAGTACCGATTTGGAGCCTGCCTGTGTGTGAGCACCTCCCAGGGACTGTTTCCCTTGCCCACTTTCGGTAGCAAACTGAGGGGCAGAGAGGGATCTGCACAAGGCGTATTCACGTCTGGCCCATGCTCAAAGTTCCCTCAATGTAACCTTCCAAGCTATCCTGCAGGGGCAGCAACACTTCTGTCCCCTAAAACGCCTGCTGCATTGCTTAGAGGTCAAGGCTGAACACCTGGCCTCAGCCTGGACCATGGATGCACTACCTACCAGTGCTTCTGGGCAGGTCATTTTACTTCTTTGAGCCTCAGTTCAGTCACTCACTCTGTGAGATGGTAGCAATAGAGAACCTTCCCTGTAGGTTTGTTGTGAGAACTAAATTAGGTAAGCCAGGGAAAACACTCATCACAGCACACATAACATATGCCAGGCAGTTTATGAATATTTAATAGATGATTTAACATCCTCTGTCTAACTCTTCTTAACTTAATATTCACTTTTTCTTTAAAATCTTTCAATAAGACTCATACCCCAGAAGGTGGACTACAGAATCTTGTACCTACTAGGGACTGATGGGCTCTATACCCCCATTCACTCCCCCTCCACCATTGTGTAAATGGTAACCAGGGTGAAAAGTCCAGGCTCCAGGACAAAGTCCACATTCCTTAAAGTGTCACACCATGCTCTCCATGATTTGTTTCTGCCTTCCTCTTTAAGTTCATTTCTCACTGCAATCTCCCATGCTCTTCACGCTCTAACAATCTTGAGCTTCTTGTAGCTCCCCAAACCAGTAGTGTGATTTTGCATTTTCATACTTCCCTGCCTTTGCCCCATGGCTCAGCCTAGAAGGCACTTCCTTGTCTAATCTGCTGCCAGGAAAGCTCCTGCCCTTTCCCAATACCCAGTTTGCAGATGACCTCACTGGATGCTGCCAGAACATGACCACCACTTCCCTGACCCCTCCAAGAATCTGGCTGTTCTTTCTTTCATCCACCAAGACTCTTGTGTCTATTATTGCTTGCACCACACTGTCCTGCTGTTATAATGGGCTTGTCTTTCTCCCTGACTAGACTCGGAGCTTCCTGAGGGTAGGCTCTGGTTTTGCCTTCCCAAAGTCTTGCACGTTACCTGGCATGTGGTACGTAGTCCACAAATGTTGGTTGAACATCGTGCATTAAATTTTACTTAGCAACCCTGCCCCTGAGTCAGTATGGTTTATTGTGACACTGAAAATTAACCTTGGTCACACTTGTGAGTTCTCGATGGAGGGCCATTTTTGTTCACCTCAGCATCCCTGAGCAGAAATGTTCAAAATCATAATATGAAGTACAATAACTATATGTAACTGGCACCAGCCACTGCTGATGCAACAATCAAAAGAAGTGGCAAACATCTTTCCCCACCTCCAGAATCCTAGCCCTTTAGGTAAACCCAGCTCTTGTATTAGGGGAACATCTCAGTGTCCACCTCCTCTTCTGCCCATCAGTGCCCCATTTAATAGTTGTCTGGTAGCTACAGGTTACTCTGTACATTCTTTGGCAGGTCCTTGCCCATCTGTCTAGCACATCTCCACCACTTCCTACCTTGCACCTTCCCCTCCGGCAATGCCAAATCTCTTCTGGTTTTTCCATACATATAGAGTAGCTAGCATCTTTACTTTTGTTCTCCTGTCTGCCTAAAATAACCTTCCCTGTCTTCTTTACCTTGCTAATTGATACATAATTTATATACAATAAAGTTTACCTTTTAGATAAATATGAAGTCACATATAAAGCATCCACATTACTCCCAAATAAATCCAACCCCATGCTTCCGCGCAATTGACCCACTCACTCCACCTGGCAACCTCTTATCTCTTTTCTGTGCCTATAATTTTACATTTTCAGAATGGCTTATGTGAGGAATCATAAAATGCCCAGCCTTTTGCGTCTGGCTTCTTTCACTTGGTATATTGCATTTGAGATGCAGTGATATTGTTGCACGTATCAGAGATTTATTCCTTTTTATTGCAGAATAGTATTCTATTATGTTTGTTTTCTCCTTTTTAAGATTCAGCCCAACAGTCACTTTCTCCTGGAAGTCTTCTCTGATTCGAGGGTCTATGTTGCCTTTGCATTCCCATGTCACCTAGACTTACCTTCGCACACATCAGGTTGTGCACTGACTACTTCCTTATGTGTCCCCAACTAGACTTAACTCCAGGAAAGGGGGACGTGTGCTTTCATCATTCCCATGCTCCTAACCCATAGCACCAGGCACAACCCCAGAGGAAGTGCTCAGAATCAAGTACGAACGGATCTCTGTTGGAGTGAGGCAGCCTTGAAAAAGACATTTTGATACGCTGAACATAAACTCCCACTTGATGTGGTCTCACTGAACTCTCACAACAGCCTGTGGGGTTGGGAGTGATATCTGCCCTTTACAAAGCAGGAATTAAGGCGGCCTGTTTGAACCCAACACCCATTCTAAAGTACAGTGTATTAATGATATTCCTTCATAACTTGAGTGACTTGAGGACTAGGAATCTGTGTTTTGATAGCAAACATTCATCTCTTTGAACCTGTTTTCTATTTTAGCTCTGATCAAGCCAACTGAAAATAAAAGTGGTGTTACGTTGGCCAAAGAAAAAAACAAAAAACAAAGCTCTTAAATTAGGCCAAACAAAATGATGGTCTAGTAGAGGACTGGTTCTTGAGAATAGGCTTGTTCATTCCAGATGGCCAGGACTGGCTGAGACACTGAAGGTAGCCATCACCACTGCATGAACCACCGTGGAGGCTGCAGTTGGATGGCACCTGGCCATGTCAGGGGGAAATAATGATGCAAGAGTGGAAGCAGATCAAAAGGACTTTGGTTTAATTGTCACTCAACCAGCTGTCTCTCAACTGGGCAAATTAATCCGTCAAACCCCCATCCAAGGCCTGTATAAATAACTAACATCGATCCCCAGAATATGGGAGGATCAGAGGTCCATGCCCGGGGACAGGATACAGAACGGTAATGACATTGGTGAAGAAGGCTGAGTCCTTTTCACTAATTCTAAATGCAGTCCCTCACTCCTACCAAAAACGAGTCGGAATTAAATTCAACTCACATGGGCCAGTCGATCAAATCTGGCAAAGAGCTCGTTGAGCATCCTGACTAGCTCCTGAGCAGACAAGGTGGTGGAGAGGTTGGTAAATCCTTTAACATCTGCAAAAAGAATACTAGACAATAGGGAAGGGATGGGGTGGGAAGAAAGTGCGTTAATATTTTAAACCATCCTAGGACACACATCAACACCATCCAATGAAATTAACTGTGGCCTGAGATTTTTGCTCTCCCTGCCATGGTAGTCCAAAGGAATGTGTCAATATTTAACAGACATCTCAGCAGAGAGAGTGTACCCAGGAGATCAGGAAGGACAAGGGGGCAACAGAAAGTCCTTCTTCCTGTGCAGAGCTGTGCAGTGTGGTCAAGACTAACAAATCCAGGAAGGAAATTTGTCACTAGAAGCAGATCAATTTGTTATGCAAAGCAAAATGAAGCTTTATGAATTATTTCTATATATTCACAATGAACAGCAAGACAGAGGCCATGAACACAGAGCAAAATTGACGTGGGAAAAAAGTCACAAGAACTCATTATCTTCAGTCTAATGACATGTATTGTACCTCAAATTGTAGGCAAATGAAGGTAGGCATTTTCCCCCAAAAATTATGGAACTAGGAAGCAAACCTGGGAAACCTCAGGCAGAATAATTAATTACCTAAACCTTTCTAATTTACTAAGGATTTCAGTGAGGTGAGGTTTTATTCTATGCATATGTTTTGGCATAAGGGAAAATGGAGGGAAGGGAAGGGGCAGCTCTGGAAAGCCTTCTAAAAGCAAGGCACTGCATGAGCACTGCCTTTGTTAATTCATCCAGTGGCCCAGTGGGGAAGGCATTCTTGTCTCCTTTGTGAAGATGAGCAAAAGAGGCTCAGAGAGCCAGGAGACTTGTCCAACCTTCCACTGGTAACATGTGGCAGAGTTAGGATGGTCCACTGTAATGGAATGGTAGAGAGAAGAGAAGGGAAGGGAAGGGAAGGGAAAGGAAGGGAAGGGAAGGGAAGGGAAGGGAAGGGAAGGGAAGGGAAGGGAAGAGAAGAGAAGAGAAGAGAAGAGAAGAGAAGAGAAGAGAAGAGAAGAGAAGAGAAGAGAAGAGAAGAGACAGGTAACAGAAAGGTGGAAAAGAATATAACCATTAACTGGATTATTTGTTATTTGCAGCTAAAAGCATTCCCTGACTGTGAACACAAGTCCAGAACAGCAGTAGTGGCAACAATGAGAGTATTTATTGTGGACTTAAATCTGATCTAAGAGTTCTACTGTATTAACTCATTCATTCTGCATAAGGATCCATGGGACAGGGCCTATTATTATGATCATCTCCCTTTTACTGTTAGGGAAACTAAGGCCTGAATACTTGCCCATGAACATGAAAAGCTAGGATGTAAACCAGGCAGAGCCTGGCTCTGGAATCTGTGTTCTTTATCATTATGATATCTTTGAAGGTGGAAAGTGCAAGGGCCTATAGATCATCTGATTCAACCCACTCACTTTATAGATCCATTCATCCAAAGCTATTCATATTCATCTGTCTAGGGCAAAAACTGCTCATCCATCCATTCATTCATTCAACAGCTAATTAATCCGATGACTACTATGTGACAGGCACTGGAGATGCAGTGGTGAGCAAGAAGTACCATCAGGGCTGTACGGAGCAGGCAGCCTATGGAAAGAAGAAATGGATTCCCTGAGAACAAAGGCCATAAAAGTTTCACATGTGCTTAGTGTCCCAATATTATCGACTTTCCTGTGGGTCTTCTGAAGCCATCGTACTTTCTGCAGCTGCCTCTGTACAATGTACCTGCTCCCTGGCATGGCTTTCTTCCCTGTTGCTACCTATTAAAATCCTGCTTGTCCTTCAAGATTCCATCATGTGGTAAGACTCATGACATGTTTCCTGAGTTGAATCAACAGAAATGACCAGAATCAAGTCCTCCTTCCTCAGCATGTGGTCATGGCCTCCACTGGTATCTCCTAGGAGCTGATTAGAAGTGCAGAATCTCAGGCCCTACGCCAGCCCCGCTGGATCAGAATCTGACTTAGTGAGAGCCTCGGGTGACTCTTGTGCACATTCAAGTCAGAGAAGCACTGATTCAAGTCGTACTCATGCAACAGGAGTCACTGAATGAAAGATCAGAAACAGAAACCAGGGCCCTGATTCTCACTGCACACTGCTCGTTCTGCTACCCCTGGGTGCTGGGCTCAAGGCTGGGTCTTTTGATTCTAAGTATAAACTTGTAACTTTTCCAAGATATTCATCTTAGAATATACTGAAGAGACCATGATCATTTCCAACTCTAATTTTGTTATATAAGTTGTTTGTTTGGCTAAAAATAAGTGATGTTGCCGAACTGTCACTGTGCAAATAGAGTCTTCTAGGAGGCTTTAGAAGAGTCTACTAGAATTATTAGGAACACGGGCCTTGTGTAGATTCTTTTCCTAACTGCGTGCTCTTGGGAAAGTTATTTAATCTCTCTAAGCTTCCATTTTCTTGATAATAAACCAAAGATGCTGCTCTGCAGGGTTACTGTAAGAAAGTAACATAAGAAACTGTGATCCTCAATAAATAGAGGATATATAACTCCTTGTGGAAAGTTTTGGGAATCAGAGAGTGTTTAATAGATTGCCACACAGACAGGCCTCAAAAGGCACCAAGGCATATTCAGTTTCATTTGCATGCACATGAAACTCTAGTCTGCAGGGCAAATGTGATGAGTGCACGTGTTAGCAGGGCTGGTTGGAAATGAACCGCCAGCTCAAAGTGGGTGGACCGAGAACGTGCAAATTCACATGGCCTGGGTTGGGGCAGGAGGAAAGATGGAAGGCAGGTCTGCTGGAGAAGCTGGCTGTCCACCAAATCCATGCCTCTCAGGCACTAGCGAAGACCACTGAGCCAGGGACTCTGTGCTCCCTCTCGTTGCTGGGTGATCAGGTCTCATCAATGGCATCTGAGCAGAAGTGATCCAGGTCATTTCTGGACTATGGTGGTAAAGAAGTGGGTGGGCCTTTTCTACTATTTCCCCTCTGAGAGCTGAACGCCAAGAACTTTGAGGCCTGGGGGATGGTACAGCTAGCAAATGCAGGAGCCTTGGTCCCTGAATCACCCTCCTACCAGGAATATTAGCAATGAACAGCTATGTGACTAGAGTCTGTTGGGTTTAAGTTTTTGAAACTGGAGGTTATTTGTTAGAGCAGACAGCACGACCCTAACTATTACAAGAAGTGCCTTAAATCTATGGGGGCAGGGAGAGGAAAGAGAGATAGAATTGAGGAGGTGAGACTGGAAGGCCCAAAGGCTTCCAGTAAAAAGCCCAGTGGCCCAGGATCTAGTGACAGACATCTCAGCCATGTACAGATAAAATCTACTGGCATCCCAATGTGTTGACCATTTCAGACATCTTGGTTTTGGGATTAGGAAACTAAAACCCAGGAAGAAAAAATGATGCAGTCAGCATGTTGTAGGGCTGTGGCTCCTAGAAAGTGTTCTGGATGAGATCCCTAGTCTGCAGGTTCCCTGTCCACTCACTGGGCACACTGATGTCCCCACGTGTGGCGGCTCCTGTATGCCCTACACTGACAGGGGAGTGATGAACTGTATGAGATAGCATGAAGAGTTAGACATTGACAACAGACTGTTTTTTGGGAAAGGTCACAAAACAATAGAAGGACAGAAGAGCAACAGAAAAGAAAGAATGAACCCAGTGCATTGCCAGCCACGAAGAGAGCTGTAGGATCGGGAATGGCTTCAGGAGAGCTCGCTACTCCGCAGCAGGCGTGCTCTGGGGGTGGGGGAACGCTGGCCTGACTTTGTTCTGAGACGCGGGCCAAGGACCATCCCCAGCTGCTGTTTTCATCTCTGGTCTTATTTTAGCACCCAGCAGCCTTGGAATGGGCTGTGGAGGCCCCCCTACCCCATCTGAGTTCATCTTCCCAATACCAGCAGGAGAGCCTCTGGGAAGACCTAGGGAGAGGCCCAGGTCACAGCAGGTGTCTCTGTTGTTCTTTTCCCATTAGAAAGGGCTCCTTTGCTGTGAGCTGAGGCCACTGCCAGATGGAATGGCACCAAACTCAATTCTACCTTAGTGTGCTGTGGACTTCCAGGAAAGGGGTTCGGAGAGTCAGAACTCAGTTTATTGGTGTAAAATAAATGGGTGGGGTGGAGGGGGCAGGAGTAACTTTAGTTGTTCCTGGACTAAAGGAAGCACCAAAAATTGATTCGTGCAGAAAGCAAGCCACACATGTCATTTCTTAATCTTAAGGGTCCCAAGTATGTGGGTGTGGGAGAGCTGACTCGTACATTTTCTCCATTTTTTTCTTAAGTAAGGGTAGTTTCTGCCCCACCTCCTTCTCCATGGTAACAGACACTCTCATAAGCTGTCACATACTTATTTATTTTTTACATTAATATATAATACACATATCTTATATCTAGCTGTAGATATATAGACCACTGTCCTACCTTCACTTGTGCCGATCACTCTGTCCAGGTCACCTGTCCTTATCTTTTCCTCTTGCCTGACTCAATATTAAAAAATGCAAATAAGAAGCATCTCTTTCAAAAGATTTTTTTTCCATCTGCACCCCCCTCTTTGCCCCTCACACACCACAGGTCATTCTCTTTGCATGATTTCTTGGCACCTTTTGCTTACTTTAATAGAACCCCACCCTGAATATAATTATAGGTACTGCCTGGAACCTGTTGTTCTAGAATTGGTATTAATAAGGTCCTGTGATCTGTGGGACCAGTTCCTAGATCTGGGATGTGTCTTTCACCAGAACAGCTATTTGACTGAGGGCTCTTTGTTCACCCCAGTATCCAGAGTCATGTAGCCCAACTCTTGAATGATACCCAGAGACCCACTGAGGCTGACTGTCCTGCTAAAGGGCTGGGTGAGAATCTTGCTCCCTGCTGGACTTGCTTCCCAACGAGTGTCCCTGCCTGCCCAGTGTAGAACGGTCAGAGATGCTGGTAGGTGGGAAATTGTCCCTCCTTTCCAACAGAGTTGGGGGCCTAGGAACTAAGAAGGTCGGTTGGCTTTTTTAGAGCTATTCAGCGTATGGACTTTCCCCTTCCCATGTCTGGGAAATTTCTACATTATGATATTTGGTGAGAGGAAGATACAGTTCTACTGTACAAGCTGAAAAGGTCAGATATTTGCTTTTCAGTCATTTCTTGCCAGTTACTGGGCTCAGCCAATGGGCTACATTAGTCCCAGGCTTTAACTTGAGATGCAAAGAGGCAGGGGGAGCAGAGAGTGGGGGCAGGGCAAAGGCAGCCAGATACAGATCCTGAGCTGCTGGAGGGATGGTGGAAGTGACAGCTGTGTGTGGACAGGGTCGGTTGCACAAGCGATGAATTCTTCAAAAACAGTGGCAGCCGGGTCCTCACCGGCCTAGTGCTCTGCTGTGATTTTGGCCACGCTTTTGGCTTTATTCTGGCTTGTTTACTGAGACTACCTCTCTCCTTCCCCAGTTATTCTATAGCCATCATGTAGCCTTTCAGGACATTTCTCTTAAATCAGCCAGGGTTGGCTCCTTTTTCACTTGTCCCTAGAAACCATGTTTGAAACACCTACAACATACTTAATGCTCTACTACATGCTTACCCCATCCTATGCTTTGTATACATGTTTATTCAGTGCAGGTGACTATAAAAACACCCATTTTACAGAAAAAGATCCTAAGATTCAGGTATGTAAATTTTCCAAGGTGGCACAAAAGGAAGGGGTGGAATTGGGGTTCTAACGCTGCTCTGCCTCACTAAGGAGCCCACCCTCTTATTTTCAGTACTCAGCATATTGTCCAGTGCAGTAGTGGGCACAGAGAAGGCACTGATGGGTGAATGGATAGATGGCTGGGTGGGTGGATGGATGGATAAGTGAATGAATGGACGGCTGAATGGATGGATGAGTAGATGGATGAATGGGTAGAGGAGGCGACAGATGACGACTGGATGGATGGATGGTTGGATGTGTAGAAGGGGATAGATTGGTAGATGGACAGGTAGATGGTAGATGACAGGGTGGATGGATGGCTAGATACATGGGTGAACAAGTGGATGAATGAATGGATGGATGGTTGGACAAAAATATGTTTGCAAAAAGCAAAAAAAGCTGTAGTCCTTTTTTGTATTGTTTTACAATACTTATGAGGGATATAAGATGATATATCTGATCACCCTTCAGGGTTACACATCGCATTCTGGGGTTAGTTTTCCAATCACACAGAGAAGGCTTTTGGCTTTCCCACACAAAAATGTAAAGGTGGGGGAAACCTACTGAAGGGGAGTCAAGCAGAAAGTCAACAAGCAAATATAACTGCATTTCTCCGCCAGTCTTCTCGAGCCTCAGTTAGGAAACGCAGAGCCATGTCATGAATAATGACTAGTTAATGAATTAGTCAACCAATGAGAAACAGCCCTGACATGCAGGCAGACAGCAGTCATGGCAGTGAGATGAGAACAGCCAGGCGCGCAGGGATCGCTCGGAGAAGGGGCGGGGTGTGGTGTTTCTCACCTGACGTTCTCGTAGCGATGGATGTAGATCCGGTGGAACTGGTGTTGCAGGTGCTCGTCTTCCACGTTGGTCATGTCGTTGATCATTTCCAGGACGACAAATCGAGGGAGCACGGACAGCACGAGCCGCTCCTGGAACAAAGCAATGAAGAGGGATAGTCTTGTTAGGTTGATCACTGAGTCTCAAAGGGGTGGGTGGACGGTGTGGAAGCCATGAGGCTCTTGGCTGAATTTCCAGAGGTATTGTTGATTTCATCCCATGTCTGTGAACAAGACAAATATCTATTGGCTATTTGTTACTTGCCTGGCACTGTGCGGGGTGTCGGGTGCACAGTGGTGAACCAAATGGATGGCCGTCCTACCATTGTGAAGCTTACATTCTAGTGGGGGTACAGACGTTACATTCAACACATTTACAAAATGTGACAGGTGCCATGCAAGAACAGGTCATGATCACAGAGTTGATGGTTGATGACAACAGGTACCTACACGTTTACCATGAGCCAGCCAGGTGCAGTGCAAGAGAAAGAGAGCTCCAGGAAAAGGAAACAGCAAGTGCCAATGTTCTGATGAGAAAAAAAAAAGAAGCAGAAGCAGAAGAAATGGTGTGGCTGGAGGGTGGCGACAGAAGGTGTGGTGACAAGCAATGTGGCTGGAGGTTGGAGATGGAGATAGATCTTGCAAGCCTAAGATCTACAGCATTCCATTCCAACTACAACTGGAAGCCACTAAGTGGTACTCAGCAGAGGAGTGACAAAAGATTTACATTTTAAAAGACCATCCTGGCTGTGGTTTGGAGAATGAATTGTGGGGAGGGAGCCAAGGGTAGAGGCAGGAGCCCCACTGGGGCCGACCCTGCAGTGGCCCAGGTGAGAGGTGATGTGGGATGTTGTCTTTGGGGTTGGAAACCAACCAAGATGGCAGGAGAGAAAGAGGGCGTTGCCATGGTGATGGCTGGGTTTTGAGTTTGGTTGATGGAGAGAAGGTGTTACATTTATTGAAACTTGGAACCTACAAGAGACACCAGGCTTAGGAGGCACCAACTCTTTATCAAGAGGAGAGATGAGACCCACACAGCCTGAAAGTAGGGACCTAACCCTTGACAGGATAATATGCTTCACTGTGATCAACATGGTAGATAAAAAGAACAAAATAACTGCTTCACCAGCAACATGAACTGAATCCTTGAAAGACGTTGGACACTAGGTAAGAGTCTGGCTTATCTGCCGTATTGCATGCTGCAGCGTGGAACCCAGTCTAAGACTGGTGCATTGTACTCATCGCAGTTTCTCCTGTCTTTGTGTTATTTATGCATTTTCAGCATTTTCAGCATTCATTCTTTCATCTCTTCCCCACAAAACCTGGGAAGTAAGCAGGCACAAGTACCCTTCATTTAATGGACAGACTGATTCTGGGAGAGGTTAAATTCCATGCATGACCTGAACAGTTACCAAGTGGCGGCACCAGGATGCAGTTCTTCACCTGTTACTGCTTGATGGGGTTCTTGGTGGGCTGGGGAAAGCCTGGGTTCTGAGTCTGACATGGGAGTTTAGATTCTGCTTCCAACGCTTCGCAGCAATGGGGTATTTGGTGGGCCACGTCACCTCTGTGCCTTTGGTTCCTAGTTTGGCAAATGGTCATGTTATCACCCACTTCACAGGGCTGCTTTGAGCATTCAGTGAAATACAATACAGGGGCAGGCAAAAGTGGGTTTATAACTGTAACACAAATAAATAATATAATAAATAATAATACCAGAATACACTGTTTCATGTACTCACAACTGTAAACCTACTTTGCCCACCCCTGTAATGTAAGGGACCTGTAATTCCCTTCCTTCTCTCTGCTCTGTCTAACCCTGCTCTCATGCAAAGGGCTTCACGAATGAAGTGCCCACTGTGCTTCCTGTGATGAGCTTTTCCCTCTCTTGACAGCTGTCTTATCCTGAGACCAAGAGCCACACTTCCTGCAAGTGCCCCGGCATCATGTTCATTCCGTGCTCATTAGTGTGATCAGTCAACTGTTCACGCAATCACTACGGCTTCGAGGGGCACTCAGCGCCTGGAAATAGTGGGTGCTAACTAAATATTTCCTGAACAAACACATGGACATATCGACGTCAGAGACTGTGCCCAGCTCCTGGGTGCCTCCCCTGCAGGTGCCAGCAGAGTCTCTGGGGCAGGATAAGTGTTTGTTAAATCCATTCTTTACATGGCAATGCCCATTGGATCCTCAAGCAGGACATGGTTGTTTTTAAGGGGGGGCTTTTTAAATAAAATGTTAATAGCAACACTCTGCAGCTCCAGGCTCACCAGCCTCCAGCTACTCCTGCTACTACCTGGCAACAGCCCCAGTTCCTCCCTTCGCACAGCATGTTCTGCAGGACATGGGAGTCTGCCTAGAGTCTGCTTATAAAAGCCCACTTCCAACACTTTAGTTTCCTTCAGATTTGCTGACTGCTTGAGAAACATCATTCAAATCCCCTGAAAACACAATTTAAAAGAAAACGGGAATGTTTGCCCCTTAATCCAATTCCTCACTCCCTCTGAGGCACAATAAATGGTTTTCCAGCTTTGGAGATCAGAGGTATCAGAATCTCTCCTGGAGTCAGACTGGGACCCAGGGTGGCCTCTGAGCTCCATTCAGCACATTTTTTCCCCCTGGGTTTTTTCCGTTTGCATGAAAAGGGACCCTGGCTGATTGCAAGTGCATCCAGGGCTGCCGGCTGGATTTCCCCCTCATCTCACATGATGTGCTGTGTTCATGTCATCAGGATGGCTTCTTCACGGGCATCAGTTGCTACAGGACACCCCCGGGGCAGGCGAGGTGAAAACATGGAGAAATTCAGGATTGGTATTTTATGCAAAAAGGGATGGGGCAGTTCCCACACAGGCAGCGCTGCTTCTGGGCTTCATGCAGCAGGACCTCTGAATGGCTTTGGGAAGAACTGGTCCCTCTCAGGCTCTTACAAACTGAGGGGCCTCTGATTAACCTCTCTCTGCAGAGCAGGTCCAGTTACAGGTGAGAGACTTAGTCTAGGGCTACAGATAATAGCTTCTTTTAATTGATCACTTGCTGTGTAGCATGCCAAGTGCCTTGCATCCAGTATCTAATCAAATAAAACCTCATTTTCACCATAGGAGATAGGAAGTTACTCTTCTCATCCATTTTGCATAGGAAGATACTAAGCTTTAAAAATTCAGGTGAAATTGGGCATTTAGTGCATGGTGGAGACTTGAGTTCATGTTCTTCTTTCTCTGGAACGTGGATCGTAATTCATCTATTTATTTACCATGGAGTAGGTGCTACGTGACAGGTGCAGTGCTGGGCACGGAGGATCAGCAGAAAATGAACACTGGCATGGTGCTTGCCTTTGTAGAGCTAATGTTCTAGAGGTAATAAATAGACCATGGTGGAGATGAAGGGGGTCTGGGGCTGCTTTAGCTGGACAGTCAGTGAAGGATTTCTCAAGGTGACTTTTAAGCTGGGACCTGAATGGCAGAAGTGACCAGTCCTGTGGAGAACTAAGAGAAGGGGTACAGCAAATACTGAGACTATGGTATACTGGTTGTCATTGAATTCATTCATTCATTCAACAGATTTTTATTGAGATTCTAGTATGGATGCAAATGTTAGATGCTATGGATATAGTGGTGAACAAGGCAGATGTGGTCCTTGATAGACATGGTATCAGAGAGGTCCAGTGAAGGTGGTAGGCAGCAGCTTGACAAGCATGTGACAGCAAGGCAAGAGCAAGCCCTCACTAGAAATATGGGCAGGCAACCCAGTGACGTAGGGAGGTCTGTTCTCTCAGAGCAGATGAGGTCCTGGGCACCTTGCTAGAACTGGCAGGAGTCAGGAGGAGCTGGGCTTTTGCACGTTTTATCATCAAGACTCAGAGCAAGACAGAGATTGAGGTCCAGCTTGGATCTGTAGAGACTAAACACTGGGTATTTAGTCTCAGAAATAAGGCATGTGCTCATCCCTAGTACAGGGGCTCCCATCCCAGTGTTCGACCATGCCGCTATTCCAATGAGCCACACATTCCTTTGATCGTGCTGGACTTGCACCTGGGCTGCCTTCTTACGTGGTCTGCTGAAGTGACACTACCTCCAGGAACCCCCCTTGAATCCTCCTTTGCCATATAGACCTGCCCCCTTTGCCCTGATTGGAGCCTGCACCAACTTATGGACCAGCACCTGTACCACTTGAATGCCATAGAAGCTCTCCTGGCTGACCTCCACTTAACCAACTCTGCACTACCTGGAGCTGGACCCACTTTTCCCAGTGCCTCTCTCCCACTGGTCAGCTGAGCATGCTACTCACTGCAGGGCTGAAGGACCCAGTAGGTGGAGAGCTCTCTAAGTGCTGACACTTCCATTCTGTGTACAGCCCTTTGTTGACCAGGGGTTGCTGAGCTTGTTCCGAACCCAGTCATGTCGATTTTACCTGTTAGTGCACACACTCAATTTAATTAGATATTAATTAAAAATGGTTACTAAATAGGAATGGGGAGGACTGCTTGTGTGAAAATAGGATAGAATGCTTTGGAAAGACTTAGTAATACTGAATAACCAAAACACTGCCACCAAATTAGATGTGAGCAGGACAGCTGTAAAAATTTGTGGGATAAATAAGAAATATCCAGAAGTCACTCTGGTAAGTACCTTTTTACAAGTACTTTTGAATTTTTGCTCCATTTTTAGAAACTAGAAATCTTGGCTTATGAACTATTGGCTATAGTCCCTATAAGAAATAATTAACCTACTCTTAAAAAAATGCTTGGGCTTCATTTTAAAAGAACAGATAATGAATTGATTTTTTTTATGTTTAAGTTACAAATAAAATATTTAAGTATAATTTTTCATAATTCCCCCTTTTTTTCATAATTCCCCTTTTAACCTACTTTTCCAATTAATCATGCAACAACCCATCCCGATTGCTTTAGCTAAAGGAATTTAACAATTCTTACTTGGGTGTCTGTCATGCTCCTGAGATCATGAAGTATCTGAGAGCCAAGACAAGGTTTTCTCTACCTCAAGAACCTAACACAGGCTTAGTAAGGAAGGGCTGGCCATGTTATGCAGGTTTCTTTGGTGATGACCAGTTATATATCCAACTCAACATAGCTGAAGAAAAATCAGGTTTCTTATAAGGATGCTTACTGACTCTGTGACTTAGTTTCTCTGTACAATTTTTCCATATCAGTAAACTGGAGATAATAATGATGGCATCCACTTCATAGGGCTGGTGTAGGGTTAAATGAGTTAATATTTGTAAAAGAAGACAGTGTCTAGGGCACAGGAACCACAGCCCAACTGTTTGTTAAATGCCCTGGCAAACATGCTCTATTTTAAGCATTGTTTTAGAACTCTAATTGTATGTTGGTGCTGAGGCATCAATCTGTTCAAGTAGGGACGGTACACGGGATCTATGGGGAAGATGAGCAGACAGAAGATGTAAAAAAGGCAATTGAGCTATACGGGGTAACACCTCCAGGCACCCTTTTAATAATGGGATATTTTAAAATTCATTATCAAAATCTTGACCCTGGCATTTTGAGTTTATATCTTAAAGGCTTTTATGGATTTTTTTTTTTTTTTTTTTTTTACCTAGAGCTGTTATTGTTTCTGAAAGCAAAGTGTGAGGACCACCAAGTGGAAGATGTGGTTTAATTGGCTCCTAAAGGCATGTTCTTTTCAGGCTGATTCAGCAAGAAGGTTGCAAGTTTGAATTGACATCCATGTCTCCTTGGTGGTGGTCTGAGATCCCAGGAATTTGGTTCTTCT